>CAJNIZ010009199.1:258-13689 GCA_905231905.1 Symbiodinium pilosum
CCACACATGCCTAAACCCTAAACCCTTAAACCTTCAACAATAAACCCTTAAACCCTAAAGCCTAAGCCACGGGGGTACTGGGGTCTATAGGTAGCAGCTGGTACTATATTGAGGGCTGTGTCCGGACAGGCCAGGTGGGTGCCTCTCTCATAGGGTTTGGAGTTGAAGGCTTAGAGCTTAGGTTTTAAAAGGTCATATGGTAGTTTCCATAAATAGGGGGACCCAAATGCAGATCCTAAAATACAATCGTGCTTACTGTAAGGACCCCCCGAAAAAGGTACCCCTATTTCTTGGGAAGCGCCGTTTGAGCTGTAGTCGCAACTCGTTATGTCCCCTTAACAAGCGCTATGCGAGGAACTCTATGTGATCCCTTATATATCCTCCTTTCAAGAGTTTGTATTATAGCTCATATGGGCTTCTAACAACTTGTGCACGTCGGGTTAAGGGTTTAGGGTAGGGTTTATGAATCCTGTACATGCCTCATCAAGGGGAACCCCAATGAAGGGCGCTCCACAGGTAGAATAAGGCTTTAGGGCATGTTCAACTCTAGTTCTATAGGATGACAAGGGGATAAGCTGGGTAACTGGTAACTATTCGAAATCTACATGAACCCCCGCCCCCCCGAAAGCCTCTGCAACTGCTCGGCCACTGGCACTTTGGCAGAGGCTCAAACGGCACAGCCGGCAGAGAACAGGTGCCAACCACAGGCAGGTCCATTTGAGGTATCCCAAAATGTTAACTGACACTTTCCCAGACCCCCTAAAGGATCCAAAAAATGGAACCCACCCAATATGAAGCCATTACGACATTGGGGTAACTAGTGGATTATTAGGGGGTTCCATTTTTTGGATCCTTTAGCGGGTCTGGGTTTAGAGAAAACACAAAGAAGATCCTGCACCCTAAGGCTCCCTGTATACCTTTGACTGACTTCATCAGCCTCTAGCCGGCTTTGTAAGTCATCTACCAGAACTATTTGGTCCCGAGAGTTAGGATTATCGTATATCAGTACATTGGGGTCTACTTGGAGGCCCATGTGACTCAGTAACCACTTATAACTGGGGTTATAACCCTATTTATAATTGGGGGTAGACCCTATAAGCCCATTTAGGGGGATTATAAGTAGGGTTATAAGCCCAGTTATACGTGGTTACTAAGTCCCATGGGCCTCCAAGTAGATAAGTATCCTGCTGTTTACCGTGGGGATTATAGTATATTGGGGTCTAGATTGGGATCCTGCTGTTTATTGAAACTACCGTTTGTAAGGGTCTATCAAACGGTCTCCTTCCAAAACAGGAGCACGGGAGCTTTACCATTTGCCGAAGTTGCTCCTGGGTGCACTGATTTCCTAGATGCTGACCTGGAGGCTCAGGATATAAGAAATAACTTGGCGTAGAACCCAGTCATAAGCCCTGTAAGGTTCTATAGGGTTTAGTATGGTTTAGTTATATATATATACACGGGTAATATGGGGGCTATATAGGGATCATAGAGAAGAACACGGAAGCTACCATTTAGTGTTTATGGCTTAGGATTCAATGTAGCTATTTGATTGGATTATAGGTACCCCGGCCTCCAAGTAAACCCTGAACCCTAAAGGCAGAAAACGTGACTTCTAAACCCTAAACCCTCAACCCTAAACTCTGAACCCTAAAGGCAGAAAACGTGACTGCTTCTTCGCAGCCGCAGATCTTCTCCGGCAGCATCGTCAGGTGAAACGCTGGGATTGGGCACGCCAGCATTCGACTGGCGAGGCTTCCATGGTAAAAACTAGGTTTTAGGGTTTAGAGGTTTAGGGGTTTAGGTTGGGTCCTGCCCCCATCTATTAATAGTTTATAGCAGGGGTCATATTAAGGGCTCTATATAATTATACCATAAATACTATCCAGCTGTTAATGTGGGGCAGTATCTAAACCGGAGGGCGTAGGGTCGGGCGTTAGCTCGCGTGTTAAGTTGTCCTGTCTGAATAGTCGATAAGTCTTCGGTAGACAGGTTGCAGTATTGGTTCAGGTTAGTTATCGCAGAAGTACTGGGAATTACAACAGGATTCGTGGACTTGAGTTTGGCAGGTCTGTGTAAGGTCGAAGGCATGTTTTTTCAAGGATAGGAGTTTGCAATTGTGCTTGTCATAGTTCAGAGAATCATAGCTTAAGATCATTTCAGCCCCCTGGACCCTAAACCCTAAATGTCATATTGAAAGACCAGAAAGCTGCATCCGAAGCTTCCTGGAATCACAGCTTTTTGTGTTAGAACAATTCGGGACTTCAAGCACAAGTTAGTTTCGGGTTTAGGGTTGCCGCTTGGTATTGTCAATTGTTAATCCTTCACACTGTTTCAAAGGCTTTTGCTTGCTTGGTGATCCAATGTAAGCCCCTTGAATCTCCTCTAAGTCGCACCTAACTCGATCGCCTTTGGCGGCTCTCCGAAATCAATAGGCGGCAAGGGTGCGGCATCACCGAAGTAGACTTGCAAATCCTCCGAGAATATAGGGCTTGCTTTTTCTCACATTTTCTGGGAAAGAGACGGGCAGAACTCTGATCATGTTGATTCCGTGGGTCTAGGTTAGCATTGAGAATGTCAACGGGATATCGGCATTTAGTGGCTGGACTGGCTGAGGGTTTAGGATTGGGGATTCGGGTTTAAAATATTGGTTTAGGGTTTAGGGGTCCTCAACCGTCAGCCCTTGGACCGAAACCCTGACCCCACAAGCCTGAAGCCTAAGCCCTCAACCCTGAACCCACAAGCCTGAAACCTATGCCTGGCGTCATTCCCCCTTACAGTAACTGTTACCACAACGAACGGGTTATAGGAGATATAAGAACCCCCTTTATAAGGCCCCTTGAAGGATTGTTTCTGGGAGGGGGAATGACCCAACCTATGCCCCAAAGCGTCGTCCTCATGGCGGATGCGCGAATGCTTTGACGGCCGCCAAGGAAGAGACCTTGCTGAATAAGCATGGCTCCCAAATCAATTAGCTTACTGGGGCTTGCTAGGGAAGAAGGGAATGAATAAATAAATGAAATGAATATATATATATATATATGTATTAAATTGTAGGTTTGGGGTTTAGGGTTAGTAGGGTATATATATATACCTATATACATATATATATATACATCCGCTTATTTCCTACTAGCCACCAGTAAGTTCGTGCAAGCCCATGCTCTGACTCGAGTAGCAAATCTCAGCCCGTTGGTTCAGCTAAGCTCTTCAACGCCAGATTAGGGTTTAGGGTTTAGGGTATTGTGTGCCTGGATTTTAAAAAATAGCAATTAGGGTATATGACTGACTTCGAAATTTCTGATATAAAGGGCTTGGTAACTCCCATGGTTCCTCAAGTACACATCTGACCCCCCGAACCCCACGAACGAACCTGTTGTGATCGTGGACGGACTGCGGAAATACTCCCCTGTCTTTCAGGTGTATGGTTACCCCCGTCTACATAAATCCATACTACCAATATGTATGTATATACACACACCTGAAAAAGGATATATACATATATGTATATATATATATATGTATGAGGAGGAATATGTATCATTAAAGGGCTTAGGGGAGTTGGCATTAAATCATTTAAGGGGATAAGTATCAGGAGATCCGTAGGCTACTGCATCTACCTCTGTGTCCTGTGTTTAGGGTTTAGGATTTAAAGGCCTACAGAACTTTTCAGAATAAAAAACCATAAACCCTAAACCTATAGCCTCTCCAGAACTTTTCAGACCACTTGCATTCCGCAGCAGGTTTTTGGGGCGTAGGTATATGGGAGTTTCCGAAAATTAGGGATTCCTCGTTGGGGTCTATATCGGGGGCCAAACTGTCTATGGAAACTACCATATGGGTTCCAGAAGGACGGAGGAGCAGCAACGCCATGCAAAGCTAATTGGGCTCCTTGACTAAACCCTAAGCCTTAATCCCTACCTAGACCCCCCAAGTACCTAAAATAGGGTCTTTGTAGGTCCTATTTGTGGATACTTAGGGTCTATAGAGGGTACTTGGGGGGTCTAGGTGAACCCCAATCCCTAAACCCACAAATCGGGTAGGGTGGACGCTGTGAGTACCCGATCCCCTTGCAGCCAAGCTACGGCCCGACGGGCGCCATGTTGAGACCTGTGCGTAGGGGCTCTAGCCTCCCGCAAGTTAACGAGCACCCACCCAAAAAGTTTGGTGGGCAATTTTTCTGGGTCCCTTCTAAGAAACTTACTCTAAGCTACAATAAGATGGGTATATAGTAAGTAATCGGCCTTCCTTATTGTAGTAACTTAGATTTACGTTCCTTAACAGCAACCCAGTAAAAAGAACCTCCAATGAAGCCCTTTTTGAAAGGACGGTGGTCTTGACAGAGCCCTTTTGGGAAGTCCAGATTAATTTTGGCGAGGGTGGGATTTTCGAGCTCGCAGCTCATGGAGTAGTGCTCTGCAAGCTGGGCAGCCGCCAGGCGTGATGCTGGCCTTCTGGAGCTCCCCATCGCCCCCCGCTTTAGCGGGAGCTTTCCGCCCTTGCCTCTCCATGGCGTCGTGCCTGGAACTGATCCAGAAGCCGGGGGAAGAGTGTCACTTTGTTGATAGTAAAATCCTGCATGACCTCAGAATACTATAGTGTCGTGGTTCCCGAGGTTCAAGGTACTTAGGGTCACGCCGGACTTTTAGTATCCACCCTTACAATGTCTCTTCCTGGGCCGTCTTGTCTCAATGTTTTCAATTGTTTCCGCGGAGACGTCGAAAGCATAGCCCCCAACTCAAAAGACGCAGCATGTCTTGAATTCTGGGTCTCCTTCATAGAACCAAAAATAACTAGCTATACGCCAGGGACCCTGAAAAGTGCTTGTAATCCCCTATATGAATGGTCACCGCGCGAGGTGTAGACCTAAAAACCTACTATCCATAGCCCTCTCAACCCTCAACCCTTCATCCCCTAAACCCTAATCCCCTGAACGTTCTTGACTGTAAGGCTCCATGCACATCCCGCAAACCCTGCGAACCCTCCAAAGCCAAACCCACTAAAGCCTCTAAACCTTAGGTTAATCCCCCCCGTATAGTACAGTAATGGCTCTTTACTATGGAATTACCAAGGCCGTAATATATAGTCCATTGTGGTACCCGTTACTGGGTGGGGGATTGACCAAATCTAAGCCCTGAAAAACCAAAACCCTCAAGACCCTCTGACCCCAGGCCTGCTGAACCTTCAGGTTTAGGCTTAGGGTTTGGGGATTAGAGAATTTAGGGTTTATAGGGTTTAGGGCTTAAGGCTTAGGGTTAAGGGTTCAGGGTTTATAGTGTGTGGGGTTTAAGACTTAAGGTCTAGGGTTTAGAGTTTACGCACCTGTACCCTTTGCTAAGCCCTTGAACCGTCTACACCCTAAACCCCTTAAATCACGGTAGCCTCAGCCCTGAAACGCCTCAACCCCGTAAACCCAAAACCCAAAACCAATAATACTTGCTTTGGGAATTTGGCGTGCGGAGGTCGCCTCCAAAACCTTGCACGTCTTGAGTCTTGAAGCAAGTATCCTGACGGATAAAACCTCAATCCAATTGATCCCAAACCAGACTAGGCAGGTAGATTCAAAATATTGATGCTATCTATGATACTGATCATGTATGATATAACTTGCTCATAACTTGAGTGGTCTCCTACCTAGAAAAAAGAAGCTGCATTCCCTCTTTTCCCATTTCTCTAAAAATGTTTCCAACACGGAACATTGAACGGCTTCCATGGTTCCATGGTAGCGCAGGTCATGTGTTGTGCTCAACATTGCGGGGTGAGAAAGCCCCTATCCCAAAACCTCAAGCCCCAAACCTCAAAAATCCCCAGCCCTAAGCCCGAATGTAGACCCGTGATTAATGAACGCCCTCCTTTTAGGGGCCTTAAGATTGGGATCTCTATTGTAATTCCAGGGGAGCTTATTAATAACGGGTCTAGATTACAATCTAAAACCCTAAACCCTACATCCCCTGTGATGACACGGCAGCGTCTGAGCAGCAAACTGTTTTAGGGTTTGGGGCCTTGGGGTTTGAAACAAACTGCGGTACCCCAAAGCAAGACCTATGACTAGGGGTTATATTGGGGTAATATTGGGATATTGGAAAACAAAATGGAAACTACTGTAGGGTTTACGTTCTAGTGCCCTTGGGCTTAAGGTTTTGACTGGAGCATGAAAGAATGGATAGCGAATTTCCGCTGCTGATGTGGCTTTGAACCCAAAGCCTGAGCCCTGAACCCGCATCAAGCCATTCCCCGACATGCACAACAACCTTTCATGCTCCAAAAGGGTGCAACCTAAGCCTCACACCGCAACCCAGAACCCTTAAGAAAATACAAGCCGGATCCACGTTAGCTTCTCTTATTCTACCCCAGAAGAACAGATTTCCAAACTCTAAGTTTCCGAGGTTTCTTGCATTTTCTAAGTCTAAACTCGAACCACCCCGGCAAATCCTCACCCTGTTCCAATCTCTGGTGGACGACTGCGCCTCTCCGTGCGCAGATAGGCGCCACACCTCTGGCTGCAAAAGTCTTGTTGTTGGTGGTTTGTGGGGAATTCAGGAGCTATTGGGCAGTCTTGGGGCGTATGGAGATGGTAGGGATACGAATAGCTACGTCTCAAAGAAATCGTAGGGCCTTAACGCCTCAGGCTCCTCCCCGTAAGGAACCCCCAGTCCCAACTTTCACGCCCACGTGGTTTAGGCTTTAGGCATTACACTGCCCCAAATTAATGTGGAACTTCCCGAGGGCACAACATGGACTAACTACCGTCAATGAAAAGGGAGCTTTTTGGGTTTCCGAGCTAGTTTGGGCGAGGGTAGTTTCTCACTCTAAGCCCTAAACTCACGTGAGCAATCTTGTTGCGGTGGGCGAATCAAGTGAAATTTTAATCTTCCCCTCCCCCTCAAAGTTGTGCAGCCAGCCAGAGTATTCGTAACAAATGGAGAATATACTGGTACTCTACTACAAAAACCCTAACCCAACATATCCCTGTCACCATTTCAGCGTTCCATATCATAAAGATACTACACAACGCCAGCATACTGCCACAGTCCATTGCATTCTCCAGCTCATTCTTCACTGTTCTACTTTCTCTATACTCAAGCCCTAAACCCTAAACCCTGAGCCATGAGCCCCTGTAACCCTGAACCCTCCCCGGATACACGCTTACGCAACTGCGGTAGTGGCAGCCTGTGGCACGATGTGATAGCTCGGGGACGAGGACGATGTCATGCCTGAAAGGTTTTCGGGGAGAGGCCCATCCGGTTTTATAAGTTGGTGATACTGGGGATAAAGTCAAGGTTAAGGGTTGCCTAAGGTGGATGGAGGAAATCTTCTACCACCTAGGGCCCCATTCATGGTGCAATTCCGACAGTAATATATACGGTATTTGAGGTCGCGCAAGAATTTCCTTCATCCACAGCCGGTTTGGGTGATCAGTGGGTTTTTCCGGATAATGTAGATGGAGAAAATCCTGCACCACGTAATATACCCTATACCCCAGTGATGAGGGGATTTTGGGCATCTTAAGATTTTCCACCATCCGCTGTAAGTAAGTATGGTTATGGATTGTACCTAGCCAACCTTTTGCTGCATAGTTAAAGTCATTTCACCGAAAACTGGTTTTACCAGAACCTGGCGGAAATTCAACGGAATTGCGCTTCCTTTTCGTATAGGCACCTTGTCGGGGCGGTAGGTATGCGCTTCTCGTTCTAGTGAAGGTTTTGAGATAGCGCTTTTCCATTTCCCTGAACATTTTTTCTTCTGCTATATAGCGTTTTTGATTTCCGGGTTTGGAAATTAGATTGTTGCCTGACCTGGCCGCAGAAGCTTTTAGCTTCACAGTATAACCAGGATGAAAGTGCCCGCCCGCTCGCAAGGCCTAGCTTGCCTTGCAGCCTGGAACCATGTGCGCATGCAGCTGGAAATTCAGCTTGGCTGGTCCAGTTTGAGGTGCCAGAATATCTGGAAGCCGGCGCTGTAAAAGACGGACTGCGGCACGTGTGCGCTTGCTTTCCCGTGGCCGGGCCTGCAAATTAGTGATTTTGAGATGCCGTTTTTAATTTTCAAAACGCGCTTTTGGAGATTGACGGAACAACCTCAATGGCGGAAATCGGCCGCGAAATGGCGGAAACATCCGGAATGGCAGTTTTTGCGAATTCCGAAATATCATGTTTTACCTGCATGCCTGGAACTGATCCAAATTGTCCTGCTCAGGCTCCTACGCAGGCTTTGGTATCTGAAATCTCCATGGCCGAGGGTTGTGCATGGGCTTCCAACGGACAGTGGCAGCTCTGAGCCCATCATTGCTACTGCTTCTACAGCCCTTCCATTTCCAATCGCGTGTGAAGTCCGCATCTTGAATGTCTATATATGTCACTCAGCTTCCCCACAATCTTCAAGCGCATAGGTTGTCTGCATGTTGATGTCGCCTAGCAAACCCCCCAAACCCTAAACCCCACCCTGAAACTGGGGGTCCCAGCTCTCCCTCAAGGAGGCCAGACTCGTTCAGCGTCCGCGTGTCCTGGGCGAGAAGATCTGCACGAGGCTTTGGAGAGTTTAGGGTTGCATAGGGTCATATAGGGTTATATAGGTTTATATATAGGGTTGTAGGGAGGTTTAATGTTTAGGGTTGTATAGGGTTATAGGGGCATATAGGTATATGCGCATAGGGTCGTAGGATTCAGGCACTGAGGGTTTTGGGCTTCAAAGGCTAGGGTTTAGGCCTGTAATCTCAGGGTCCTAGGACTTCGGGCTCGCTTTTGAGGATACCAGGGTAGCAATTTGTGGGACCGAGGCTTTGGGGTCGTGTGCACAGGACATGGTTTAGGGTTTCGTGTTTAGTTTAGGGTTTAGCGTTTAAGGGTTTAGGGTTTAGAGTTTAGGGTTTAGGAGATCTCAAGGTTCTAGGATTTGGGGTCCCTTGAATAGACGCTACACAGACTTGTAAGGTTGCTCTTATGGGGGCTACGCAGTTATCTCACCGAAGGGTTGCCGAAAGACAAGAATCGGCCCCTGTCAGGACGGGTTGCCAGGTAAAGTTTCTGGGGGAAGGTCTAGGGTTCAAGTGTTGACGGGTTTTCGGGTGTGGGGTTGGGGCTTCAGGGTGTATAAGGTTTAGAGACTGTGATGGTTTCATGCGGGATATTGCAGCGACATGCAACTCTTGCAGCTAGTGGAAAAGCTCCAGCAAGCCGTCGGAGCGGAACTTGACTAGAATGTAATCTCTCTACCGCCAGCCCTGAGACTTCATTTTTGATCAAAGCACAAACCTGCAGCAGAGCAACAGCCCTTAAGCTGGACTTCTTACTTTAGATCCTCAGACGCAGTTCAAGCTTTTTATTACTATTACTATTACTATAATGTAGGGGTCAGCTTCTTCTGTAAAGGAAGCCAAGTTGTCTTCGCGTATGAAATTTCTCAACATAGGATACCTAGGGAGCCGCCTGGACATGTAGGGGTTGTATGTTGGATTTAAAGGTGTCCCTGTAGGATTGCACACTGACCTCACACTCTGCTGGCTTTCACCAGACCCATACAGATTTCTGGAAAACATTTTAGGGAGTCGGATTTCACATCCTGCCAAAGCAGATAAGTACCGAGCAAACAAGTGCATCTAGCGCCCTAAACCCTAAACCCTAAACCCTAAAACCCTAAACCCACGTCCCAAGCCCGGAAGTCCTGCAGGAAGCACGACCTCCACAAGAGACGTTGGTCCTGGCCGTTAGCAGCGCTCGCACTATTTGAGTTATACTCTTAGCTCCTAGTATCCCCTTAATAACCCCTGTAATATTCCCCTACATCCCTATATATATATATAATCCCCCTATACATAATCCCCTTTGCATTATGTGAGTCATAGTCTAAACCCTTTAATAACCCCTGCAATACTCTCCTATATCCCTATACCAATGTAATCCCCTACACATAATCTACACATAATCCCCTTTAAAGAGCCTAGACTGCAGCTCATATGCACCACCCTCGGCCCTATTCCCTAGGCCGTGAACGCGCGTAACCTGGATCTAGGGCCGTGAAAACGTCAGCAGAGCTGCAAGGGTCCCTGTCAGGAGTCGAGCCCAAGTTCCTTTATTTAGGGTATCCTGGTATGAAAAGTGCATTGAATAGGGAACACACACACATATGTAATTATAGTAAATCTGAATATATACATACATCAATACAATATATATATATATGTATATGTATATGCATACGTGTATATATATATATATGCATAGATATATATATATATGTGTGTGTTTGTTTGTACATATGGACAAGGATTTATAAGGTTTAGGGGTTTGTTATAAGGGGACTTGGGCTACCCCGACCCCAGAATAAGGAGCCTACCTTCACAGCGGGGTCCCAGTTTTGACACTTAGGCGATTGGCGCCTAGACCCTAAACCCTAAACCCTTTAAACCCTAAACCCTTTCAACCCTCTAAACCCCAAACCCTTTCAACCCTTTAAACCCTAAACCCTTTAAGCCCAAAACCCTTTAAACCATTAAAACCCTTTAAACCCTAAACCCTTTAAACCCTAAATCCTTTAAACCCTTCAAACCCTTTCAGCCCTAAACCCTTTAAACCCTAAACCCTTTCAACCTTTGAAGCCCTAAGCCATGAAACCCTTATCCCTGTGGCTCCGGGGCTGAAGTTCTGTCGACTTAGGATGCCGAAGGCGACTCCCACATTGCAGAATGGCTTCGGGTTTAGGGGGGTTTAAGGGTTTAAGGGTTTAGGGTTTAAGGGTTTAAGGGTTTAAGGGTTTAAGGGTTTAAAGGGTTTACAGGGTTTAAAGGGTTTAGGGCGTTCAGGCTCTATGGTGTACTGGCTCCTTATCATGGAGATACTACGGAAAATAACCTAATTTTGCAAATGTGGTTTCAGTATTTTAGGAACTAACTGTATCCAACAGTGACCCAGCTTAGAGTTTTATACTATACGCCCTGAAGCTCTGAAAACCCTAAGCCAGCAGTGTCGCACTGCAAGAGCAGAACCTCTTCTTTTTGACAGCTGGGAAAATTGGCGGAACATGCAGGCCTGGGGACCCAAGTCTATAAACCATGATTACATGAGCTGTAGTCTAAACTCCTAGTATCCCCCTTACTAAGCCATATAATCGTCCCCTACATAATCCCGCATATAACCCCCTTTGAGGAGTTTAGACTATGGCTCACGAGGGCGATAGATATTGCCTACCCTGGGCTTTTTGGATCCCTAGGGCAAGAGAAGCTTTCAGCTTCCATGGCATCAGACATGATTTTCGTGAGCTCTAGGGGCTTGAGGCTACAGCAAAGTGTAAACCCCAAGCCCTAATTCAACCCGGTATCTCCTGAAGCCTCAGGAGCCGGACCCTCAACCCTGAATCCGTAAACGCGAAACCTAAGTCAATTCGAGCTCTGTTATTTGGGGGGGGTGGTTGTTGTCTGGAGCTAACTTCTGGTGTGTCATGACTTGCGACTGCTTGCTAAGGCTACCAAGGTTTATGGTTTAGGAAAGTCTTTCTCTGTATGCACTCGGCCCCATACTCAAACACCAAAAAGTTCGACCTAGTACAGTAGTGTCTAGACCGCTGTGATTCCGGTTGTCAATCATTAAGTAATGCATTGCCCCCACAGTCCCTCATATAGCGCTTACAAACACCCAAGTAGGTGAAAACGCGCAGGGCAAAATAGGTCATGGGAGCAGATGAGGTTTGTAGCTTACTGCCAAGTCCTTAACACTAGACCTTTATGACATGCCTAAACACTCACAAAGTCAGAACAAACAGAAACTGACAGAGCGAACATGCCCTAAGCCCTAAACCCTAAGAGAACTCTGCAGAAAACTCTGGGCATGAGCCCTCCCATACAATTTCTTCAAACCCTGCCTCCCAAGCCCCTAAAGACCTTTGAACCCAAGCGCTAGGCCCCCAAACCCAAGCCCCCACACACCAGGACCCTCCTTGTACCCTTAAATAGGGATATGGGGTTTCTAATAATGGGTATTTAGGGTACATAGAGGGTAGGTGGAGGGTCTAGACATACAAAGCCCCAAACCCTAAACCCTAAACCCTAAGCCCTAAACCCTCTGCGGCATCGGAGGTCAAAGGCGGCTGGCCGCCTTCATGCGAGGGTTTAGGGCTTTAGGGAGTTTAGGGTGTTAGAAAAAAGGGTTTAGGGAGCCCTTTTCTGGTCTTTTAGGGTTTAGGGAGCCCTTTTCTGGTCTTTTCGTGGGAAAGTAATGTATTGAAACTTATGGTCCTATACGGTTCATTGGCTTTCCTGGATTATGGCTTTACACTCCTCATTGGTTTAGCATACTCACAATGAGAACTATGCTACCCAACCGCTACCCAGTTTTCCGGGACTTTGTAAGCATCGGGTGAAACGGCGTCGAGTCGAATCCTCTTTGGATTCCTAGACCCTACCTGCAACCCTTATTACCTACGGCTTAGTAGTCCGAAAGGGCCCTACCTAAGTGTGTATATAGGGTTACATAGAGCTATTTTGGGGATTATGTAAGATTTAGGGCCTACCATCTACCTGTAGCCCCACTTACCCACAGTTTAGTAGTATTTACGCCCTAATTAGTAGGTATGACCCATGAAAGTGTAGGAGAGAAACTGTAGAAGATTGGAGTTACGCGTAAACCCGTTGAAGCAATATGTCGTTGACTGGGATATGTTTCAGGGTTCTATGTTGGGTCCCTTTGTTTTGTTGTGGAAGCACCCATGTATGCTTTTGACACTTAGGCTTGAGCTTGCGAATTGCAGTTTAAGGTTTAGGGTTCAGGGCGTGGGGCGTCAGGGTGTGCGTTTGTGTGCGCTCCGGGCAGGAGCCCTTGGTGTGGTGGAGGCCTTCAACCCTGTCCCATTCCCGTACAGCCTGAAGCCTTTCAGCAGCCTTCTGACAGAACAGTTCTTCAGGCCCCTTTACTCTGAACTGCTTCCATCATTTCCGAAACTCTCGCTCGGCTCATGCGGATGTTAGCCTCCTCCGACGTTCGCAGAGATAAGTTCTGGAGACTCCTGGTGTTCTGACTTCCAAGGTCGGAGTAGTCTTGCCAAGGACATGAATGTTCTCGATGAGGTCCGGCATGTTGATGCGACCCAGGGCGCCGCCGTGGCCTGATGTCCCCTCTGATGTTCCGGCATGCAGTTTAGGGCACAGGGTTTAGCGTTTCAGCATATTAGAGTTTAGGGTTTAAGGTTAGGGGGTTTGGGTTTAGGGTTTAAAGTTTTAGGGTGTTAGGGTTTAGGCTTGAGGGTTTTAGGGTTTAGGGGGCTTGGGTTTAGAGTTTTAGGGTTTCAAGTTTTAAGGTTTAGGGCTGTATGGCACACAACCGTCCTTGCTGAATCCGCCGACCTTGGGGGGCGTGTTGGATGGTTGCCGAAGGCGGAGAGGGTGAAAACCCTCTTCCTTTCTCCCTTACAGCCCCAAAACGTGGGGGGGTGGGGGGGGGGGGGGGG
>CAJNIZ010009200.1:459-13381 GCA_905231905.1 Symbiodinium pilosum
TACATTGGGGAACCTAGGGGATCATTAAGGGGTTCCATTTTTTGGATCCTTCAGGGGGTCTGGGTAGTAGCAGCCAGCAAGGTTCTACCTAAACCCTGGCCCCTGCGCATCCCTACTCACCCTTAGTTTTCATTTTGTGCTACAGTCTGAGCTCCTGGTATCCCCCTCAATAACTCCTATAGAAGTCCCCTAGTTAGAATCCCCCTTTAAGGAGTTTAGGCTATGGTTCATTTAGTTTTCCATGTGCTTTTTCATGCCCTAAGCCCTGCTGGTGATGCCTGCTGTATGAACCGTCAGCAGCCCTACGATGCGCCGCAAGTTCATCCCAGCAAACCCAATTGCCCTATATAACACTATCTAACCCTGTATGTCTCTATATGACCCTATATAACCCTATACGAACCCCTTTATAACTCCTAGATAACCCTCCATGACTCCTTATTAGGGTGTAAGACCCCTATTTCTTGTGGAATTCGCTGAATTGCAACTCGAAAAGCTTCTTGGCTGTGAGATTTCTCTGGCTGATTGAATGGGAGAAGCTGCACCACAGGGTGCCTCGCGCGGGGAACAGAACACGGCTTCGCTGAAGGGCACACAGGTGCGCCATGCCAATCCTTCAGAAGGAGCCTCGGGCAATGATTCATACAGATTTGGTTGCTGTTCAGGAACTTGGACCAAGTTGCAATTATGCTGGTTCCGTGATATCAACAGTGTGTGTATATATATACATATGTAAATATGTATATATGTATATGTATATACACATCCAACCCATATTCTGGTAGATTAAGTTCAGCTCATTAGCAACAACCCGAAAGAGGCCAATGCGCCAAGTAATTATGCCTTGGTATGCCCCCACAAATTGACTGGTCTGGGATAGCAATGAGTGACCATGCAGATGAATTTTAGGGTAGGAATGGAAATCAGAATGGAAACGACTATAATGGGTTACATAGGGACTACTAGAAGGATCCATTCCTTCATTCCTAGCCAACCAAAGGCCACATCAGAAGAATCCCGTTCCTCCCTAAGTATCCCAGTCTTAATCCAGAACTGAGTGTCCCAGTAGTGACCGACTGCACATAGCCGAAAGTCTATACTATATAGTTTTGGTGGACCCCCCACCCAGTAATCGTGACTATAAGGGATAATAGGGATTGTATTAAGGTCCTCTTATATTCTTATNNGGGTGGGGGTCCTCCTAATATATAGTCGCTACGGCTAAGCCTCTCAACCCCGCGGCTCGACAGGCCTAAGCCCTCAGGCCCGCTCAAAAAAACTTCTGGCCCCGTGGGCATACAGGATTCCATGAGGACATGTGAAGATGTGAAATGCATATTTATCTGCATGTATATAAAGGCGTAGAACCCACAGAACCTGCATCCCGAACCCTTAACCTCTGAAAGCTCAAGGCCCAAAACCCGCAAACACCGAAAGATGCTGCTCGACACAGCCAAGGACAGCGCCACAGTCGGAAAAAAGGGCTCGGGGCGCTTGATAACCAGCTTGTAGAAAGACTGGGCCTCAAATCGCTAACATGAAGGGATCCTGCAGAGATAAGTCACACGCCACAATATGCAAGAGCAACAAAGCAAAATTTCAGGGCACCTGTCCAATTTCTACCTCAAGGACGGTACCACAGCAAACCCTTATAACACCCTAAGCCCTGAACGCCTGACCTACTGTGGGGGAAGGGGTGGATTATTATTACGATTATTACTATGTATGACTGCTATTACTATTATCACTGTTTTCACCAGTAGTACGATCATGAATATTATCAGTATTGTACCTGACCTAAGCCCTTCCAAGCATCCGGCCACCCGGTCTGCCACTGTGCTTTCTGGAGTTTCTTGCTTGCTGCCTGCATGGAACGCATGGGCAACTTTTCAGGTTCAAGTGATTTATGCGCAAGGTGTTTTGGAGTTTCGGGTTTGCGGTTTTTGGACAGTTGGATTTTTTTACAGGACTTCTAAGCTAATGGAAGTTTTCCCACATGATTTTCCCTTCTCTGCCAATGATGAGGAGACCACAATTCAAATAAAATCCTCACTTACTGCAAAAGCTGACTAAATGACAAATATGTTTTTGAGGTCTGTCGAGGTACTCTATACCACAGTCTCATTTTACCATGAGAGTACCGGTAGTCCTTTAGATTTATACCCAGACCTCTCAAATACCCATAGTAATAACCTATAGCCACACCATCTTGGGATTTAAAGGCCATCGTTGCGGGTATCTTGGTCTAGGTAGGGGCTAAACTCACAATGCTTCAAGATCCAGAGCTGCTGAAGGCAAAGACTCAACCCTCATCACACCCTGCGGGTCCCAAAAGCCAAAATACTGGTGCTTTACCCTAAACCCTAAACCCTAAGCCCTAAATCCTAAACCCCAAACCTACTTCCTAAAACCCTCGTCGCAGTGCGCCTTCTCTGCTATGTGCGCTGGGCGGCAGGACAGGGAAAACACTGAAGTAATCCTGGCAGCAGGGCTCGCACGCAATTCAAGTAATGTAGGGCCCCTTTGAAACGGATTATGTACGTAGGAATGTCTTGGGAAGTATTCACACTTGTTCAGGCGGTTTGGGGTCTGTGTTCACGGCCGGGGGATGGGGTGTCGAGGCATTACCCCCACAATGGAGAATCAAATGGAAAACACATAGCAAATAACGGGTTAGATGGAGCTGAGTAACGTTTCCTTCGTCTTCGTTGATCCTATTGAAGGGCATCGCAACATAGTGGATTCACACAGAAGGCTGTTTCTTGAATTCAAAAGAGGATACTGAGTACAACCCACGAGCCGTGACAACGGCCACCCC
Organism: Symbiodinium pilosum; assembly: GCA_905231905.1. Taxonomy (NCBI): domain Eukaryota; class Dinophyceae; order Suessiales; family Symbiodiniaceae; genus Symbiodinium; species Symbiodinium pilosum. The sequence continues at coordinate 3,278 of CAJNIZ010009200.1, forward strand.
TGAATGCTTCAACAAGAGGAGCAAATAGATGCGTAGCAATCTCCGTAATACGCATTTTGCAAACCCCACACATTGACACCTGTTCATTCGCGCTTTAAGAAGATCAGGTACTAGCTGGTACTTCCGCTGCATAGTGCATGCCTTGAGGTGAGGCGGTTGCCAGCAGTTAAACAGGGGTCTAGGGTCTGAGTGTCTAGGGTGCTTCTGTGCAGAAGCGTTTTGCCAGGTATCCATTTCTGAGTTACACTCGCATGTCTGACGGGCTTATACTGTTCATACGGGCTTTAATGTTCTAATTACAATGCTTGTAACAACCTCTGAAGTCTTCCGTCGATTCCTGCTATAGTGAGCTGTGTTTACCCGCTGTCATCAGCTGCTCCGGCCCGTATACACTCCCCCAAATTAACATGGAAATCCCTATAGCCCCATTTTAGAGGGACTGTAGTCTTTATAGGGCCCCTTTTGGGTTTCCATGTTAGTTTCCAGGAGTATAACACTGTACATGTCTCAGAAGCCTTGCTTGACCTACACATGGGTTGTTCTCAAAAGTCTGGGCATTTGGCTATAGATGCTAGTAGGGCACCTAATATGTAGGGGTACCAAAACAGGACCTGAATTTTGGGAACTACCCACATGGCCCTACCCCTGAAAATCATAACAGCGACCTGACAACCGTCGTGACTCGTCCTTCTCATAACAGCAGCAAGTCTGCAACAACATGCGGAGAATAAGAACGTCTCTGATAGTTTGACTGGACCTGGCTACTATCAGGCTTGAACCAGCACTGCTGAGGAGATTGAAACTACTTAACATCAACCCAGTCTATTGTAGTATAACCCCTATATAACCCATTATAGTAGTTTCCATTTTATTTTCCATTATCCCATACAATCCCGAAATGCGGCGCTTCCTGTGGAGATGCTCGGGTCGACATGTTCAGCACGCATCGGGCAATGCACCTGCGGTATTTAGACTTGAGAATGAGGCAGAAGAAGGCGCACAGGAGGTTCTATGATGTTTTGACATGGTGTATGTTTTGCCTTGGCCGTTCTGAACAGGTTCTCTCTTTGAGCTGGCGGAGATGGAATTGGGCTGCCGCACTGTATACAAATTATCAGCTTCATGCGGGAGTGCAGAAACCAATAGATCGGACTCGGCAACATCAACAGATGCTGACAACATCTGACAACTGTCCGTTATAAGTTGCAACCTTTCTGCTGCGGTGTTTGAAGCAAACCGGACTGAGAATGGCACTCTGGAATTCGAACGTCCAGCAGGCGAATCTGGAGTGCACAGCAGCTATGCATATGGGAAAATCCAAATTTTGGAGCCCTCTGTCATTGCATAGCTTATTCTTGTGAGCAACGGCATGGAATCTCTCATATAGATGCATAACATGTAGGAATGCGTTGACTCAAGCTGGGCTCGCTGCATTCTTGGTGATGAGTTCCCTCTCGCCAACTCGATCATCCAGCAGAACGTTGCGACGATCTTGCGTCGTGTTCAAAGGCCTCACACCCCCGACCGCAGTTGGAGCTACGTTAACTTTCTTGAGAGCACTCCACCGGATGCAGCTGGAACAAACAAACATGGTTGGCACCAAGATCCACCCATCTTGAATTCTGTGATCGCGACGCATGCACGTGAGCAGCCAGTCGGAGCGAGATGGCACTCTTTGGAAGCGGGAGGAAGCAGAACAGCCGTCCCTGGAGCATGTTAATTTGCTCAAAGCGGGGGGGGCTTTAGGGACACCAAGGCTGTATAGGGTTGATCAGGGGACCATGGTATGTTAGCGGTTATGCAGGGATCACTTTGGGATACTCCCAAGTCACAGTTCACCCATTACATGGGGGGTTATCGTGTCCTAGTGGTGGGGGTAGATGGAGGGCCTTGGCAGATGGGACTAAAGGAACGCATATGAGTGTTGGGGTTCTTTCCCTATTGAATTGAGGCATCGGTGGCTCTATACTGGATAGTTTAAACCCAGCTGTCAGTGCACAGTACCCACCTTGAACCTCCAAGTACTGGGTACTAGTCGCGACATGATAGAAGAAAGTACTCAATCTTGTTCACCTTGCTGTTCTGCTTCCTGGTGTTGTCGTAGAGATCATCACGGTCGATGCGGGTATAGCCCCTACTCTTAACGCCACGAATTTCCCCCTGCCATTGGCATCTCACCGCTATTCACGTGATTGGTAGAATTTGCTGCTGTAAATCGGGGCAAACCCTCTAGCCTCTGTAACTATGAGTCTTCATGTTCTTGTTCTTGTTGCATGACAAACTTTAGGTGGACACCCCAGCCTGTAGTAGCAGTATAATAGGAATACCTATAAGGGGACAAATCCCTTTTACACACTAGTATTCGGCGGGGTGTCTACCTGGCCTAAGACAAACTTTTTGGAGTATCATCTTTTGTTCTGTTTGTCTGGGCCCCTGCGAGGGGATCAAACAACGCGCCTCACAAGATTTTGGGGGTTTAGGGTTCAGGGTTCCCTTGGCCAGACCCTACAGCCTATAAGCCTTTACCTTGGCGAAGCTCCTACTTAGATGACGGGTTTCCCAGCCACCCTTGAGGCCCCACCACCACCACCCTAAATGTGCTACACCTAGTTAAGCTCTCACAATCGGGACCCTGCACAAACAGTGATTTCCTAAATTTAGGGGTAATTTTCGAGGGTTCCAACAATAAGGATTGTAGGATCTGGGGGTCCATTTCGGGGCGCCCCCTATTTATGGAAACGACCAAACTTTTGGGAGCCCAGGAGTACACGGGGAAGCTCCTACTTAGGCCACCTCCTCCTTCAGCAGCTTCAGCTGCAGCGGCGCACTGGTGCCAGCCGCGCCTTCCCACCGAATTACCCAGGGATGCAAACCCTTCAAAGTCGGCAACGTTTATAGGATTTAGGGTCCACCAAAGTAGGCAAAAACCCTAAACCCCAAACCTACAGACTTTGATCTGAAGTCGGTAAATTCAAAGAAGACAAGAAGACTTTAGGGCCCAAAGTAGGGTTTACTATACGTGGATCTCCAGGGTTAGGGTGTTTGGTCAAGAGAACCCCGATGTACGTAGGTTTGATCTTGTAAGCGGGGTGTGGCCAGAAGCCGCGCCCAACATTGAATCCTGAAGCAAGGATCTGCTGCACAAACCTTTAGATAAGACTGCAGACCTCTACAGAGTGATGCACCCAAACACCTGTATAGAATCTCCATCAAGCCCATGTTCTACGTGGACCTCCAAAATACCCAGAACAATGGTCTTTAACCCCAGATATTGAGCTCAAAGGCGTTGATCATATCACCTATATTTTGAAATGTCAGCTATAGTCTGAACGGTAACCCTGATAATGCTCCCCTATATAATCCCGCATAAAACCCCCTTTAAGGATGTAGACTGCCGCTCATATTCAAGGGCCCAAACCATGAAGGCCAAATTCTTGGACATTTAGCCTTGGGGATACCCGGAGCTCCGCTGCTCGTCGGATCCTTGCGGAAGCTCCTTGCATGTCTACCAACAAAGAGTGTAGACTGAGATCCAGGGGTTCGGGCTTCAGCCTTACATGTTTATTCATGCGGTATTATTCGTATTTATTCGTATTAGCACTGTTTGTGTTTTTTTTGTTTACGTGGTATGGTTCAGAGTCTTGGCAAGGTGTGGGGGGTCAGTTGGGTTTGTGGAAGTGCATACTGACTTGTTTCTACATGCTGGCATATAAGTTTGTTTAATGAAGACGTGTGGTCAATCTGCTCTTTTAGTGGTGAATGAGCCCTGGCTGTGGTAGCGTAATGCTTGTTGGTCATGTTATGCTCTTGTTTCCATATCTTCTTGCTTACCAGTACTACATAAATCTTAGTATTTTGCGTGTTACCAAAGTTCTGGTTCTGAAATCATGAGGATCCTCACAATAAGAGCTCACAAAAAGGGACCCGGACTTTCGGGATCGACCACCCCCCAACCGCATTTGTTGCAAGAGATTTGCCCACTGCAGCCCTAGCTTTAAGGTGCTAAGGGCCGAACCACCAAAGGCAATGCGATGCAGACTTGCCTGGGCGGTCATGGTTTAGGGATTTAAGGTGTGCAGGGCTTAAGGAAAAAGAGCTCAAATGAGTTCAGTTTCCCCTAAACCCTAAACCGTTAGCTTTAGGGCTTAGGCATTTAAGGTGTGCAGGGTTTAAGGAATAAGAGCTCAAATGAGTTCAGTTACCCCTAAACCCTAAAACCGTTAGCCCCAGGCGTTAGCGCTTGGGATGGGTTTTGAAGCTTATCAGACAATAGCCCAGTTGCTCCGTCACACCGCAGTCTGCTCCGCCAATGAGCCTGCCAAACCGAAGCGAGTGAATAGCTTGCTTGAGAACTTCAAGAAGAGTAGGCTCCGGTAAAAGGATTCTCCTTGTACCCTTTAAACAGGGATAAATGGTCCCTATTTAGGGTATATATGTAGTGGATGGAGAGTCTAGGTAGGAACTCGGTCCTTGCCTGTAATAATGGCTCCGGTGGCCCGAAGAGCTTGCATTCAATGCGTCAATGGTGACGTCTGCAATGACCTCTGCTGATGGGAGATTTCTGTACTTGGACTTCCAAAATTTGACTAGCCCTGCCTCACAAAGAATTGCGGAGCTCCCAATTTTGATGCGGTACATAATACGAGTAGAGGAACCCAAAGTGTGAAGTGTAGCTACCCAGCTACCATCGAGGTCATAAAGTCATTCACCTCCGGGCCTCGGTTGTTAAACAGACACGGGTAACTCCGGGGGAGCCCGAGCATCGCACAATGTGATCATCTGATACAACCTTGAGGGTTGAAGTACCCAATGACCATGTACTTCCGCAAAGCCTTGACTAGCCTATGGGGAATAATGAACACAAGAAGAAGCAAGCCTTGCCTAGTGAGTGTTTCTCGAAAAAAGATTTCTTTCAGAATCTCAACAAAAAAGAGACCGACCGCATAATCCCCAGCCTCAACCCAAAACCTTGACCGCGTGGACCATGGGTTGACGAAGGTGTTTGGTGGGCGCTCTGGGGCTTAGGGTGGCCTCTTGCAACGACCATGCATGATACTCCCCTAACAAGCAACACGGCGAATATAGTACCATCATGTACGTACCGTCACTAAATGGGGAAGTTTTTGATTAGTAGAGGGTGGCGAGGCCCCCCCGCCCACAGTGATTATCTCCCCCAGTATATATCGGTACTATTTGGGGATGTTGGATCATTATACACTAAAAGAGAAAAATAGGAAGTCTTGTCATTAGGGGACTGCCAGTCGTCAGTCTTACAACATTGCACTTCTGTAAGCGTACCTACCCTAAACCCTAAACCTTGAGGGCTTCCCCAAGAGAGCCGTCTGTCCTGCCGTAATGCAGCCCAAGTACCCGCTAGTAGACGCTGAGGAGGGCCAAGCGTAGGAGATCACAGGGTAATCATATACACATGTATACACCATACATGCATGCTCGTATGTTTCTCCCTGAATCCTAAATTCTAAACCGATACACACCTCTTACGTGCAACTTCAGGATGTCTGAGAGTCCGTCACAATCCGATCCGATGGCAGAAATGCGCTTGGCCTTTGCCGCCGTTGGCTTCGCCTAGGCTGCTGTTGTTCTTTAGGATTTAGAGTTTAGGGTTTTAGGGTCTGGGGTTCAAGGTTTGGGGTTCAATCAGGTGTTTCATATAATAGGGGACCCTTGAGAGGGGATACAGGGGTTATATAGGGTTGTAGGGCAATGCTATAGGGATGTATGGGGATACATTTTTTCGGGCTTCTGAAAGTGCGGTGCTCCGGATGAAAGCATGCTAGAAGCTATACTTGGCAATCCCATGTATCAGAGCAAGCAATTTTGTTCAACGCATCTGGTTGGAGGCTTCCCTATATGTTTCCAACATCATCAAATCTGCATCTTAATATACTGTTATAGGAATGCCTGTACACCTCTCTACACACACGGGCTCCGTTTAAACACACCACCAACGTCTTGAACAACCACGTACACATGGGGGCACAGGATTCCCTGATGTGTGTCCCAGCGCGAGACGAGGCATCCTTTCCATCAGGTCCCGCTTTGGGAGATGGTTCTCCGAGTTGACTTGTTGCTAAACCATCAACCCTTAACCCTAAGGGTCCAGGGACTCATATGATGATTTGAGGTACCAAATACGATATGCCGAAGGGTTTTCGGTACCGAACCCATCAGATTTCAGTCCCTGGGACCCTTGAGGAGAGATACCACCGTACGCGATGTAGGGTTTAGGGTTTAGGATTTAGGGTTTGGGATGTAGGGTTTATAATAGAATTTAGGTTTAGTAGGGCTGTATCCCTGAGGTTGAAACCATAGGCCCCTAGTATGTGCCCTTAACCCTGGGACCCTTGGACTCATATTAGGGGCCCATACTTGGAAGCCTAGAGTATGGGTTTAGGGTCTAGGGTTTAGGGTTTGTCACTATCCCGGCGGCCTCATCCGACTCACTGACGGGGTTCGTAACAGCTGCAGGCACGCCCATCTTCACCTGGCGGGCGAAACTGTTAGCTTAGTATCTTAGTAACTGTGGTACTCGTAACAAGAGCAACAATGGTACTGACAGCACTTCTGACAGCCAGAATGATAATTGCGCCTGGCCTCACCAGACGTGATGAATAATGGCATTTCTGACTATGCTTCAAGGGCTTTGGCCAATCATTTTACCTACTTGTTGGGTCCCGGTCTTAGGATTCTGCACTTAGGTTGAGGAAATCTCCAGGAATGAAAGTATGGCCCGCATTTTCTCTAAGGCGAGGTGACCAACGTCACTACTCCCCTTATACTCCCCGTGTAGCCCCGGTGGTTCAAGGCATCCCTGGATTGAAGCACTGTGCTCTGCTCTGGTTTCATGTGTCTGTCTCAAGTGTAGGGGTGCTGATCGGTCACGAAGTTTACAAAGCTGCTGGTAACAAAGTTGTATAACGTTGACGACTGATGTATACTGCTTACGGACTCTGTTGTGCTTATCAGCAGCAGTACTTCTACCTTCTAGATTCTATCCAGTGCCTCACACATTGTGGCGATGGAGACGACGTCCGCACCCAAGCTGTCCTCGTGGATTTCTGATAGCCGAATCCTGCAAAGACAGTGACAAGCTGCTGCCTATGGAGTCTACAGTGTCTACAGGGGAGTTTAACATCAGACCGCCACAAGCACAAGGGCGATATGCAGGACGACCGTGATGACGAGGCGAAGACTGCTGATATCCATCGGCAACCGGGATCAGAGTCGGAATCTCAAATATGCAATACGCCACTGCGCGCACGTACATGTGTCACCGTATTTAGAGCACTGGGCTCATGCTGAGAATTACAGACGGCATGGTACATCCAAAAAGATGCTCCTACCAAGACGACACTTGTTGCCCCTGCGGGATTCTGGGTTGTAGCAAAAAAGTGGAGGTTTCCAATTTAGGGGTACCATTTGCGGGTCCTTAAAGTAAGCATCATAGTATTCTGGGCTCTATACTAGGGCCCCTTGTTTCGGGAAGCTACCAGGTATGAGTAGGTGGGCAACAGCGCCTTGCGACATTCTGTAGGAAGAGCAGCCACTGAAAGGCCTCCGCTCGGAATTGCGCTGTGAGCCTGCAAGGCTTCAGGTCTGAGGGGTTTAGGGTTTAGGGTGTAGGGTTTAGGGTCAGGTCTGAGAGCTTTATTCTTCTTATTGGGGGTTAGTAGGGAAGGGAATAAGCTGTAAGAGGATTTTATAAGGATTATGTTTCCTTATTTCCTACTAAGAACTCCTAATTTAGCCCTGAGTTTGGGGTTTGTAGCCTGCAGAGGGTTACATTAGGGTCTTGAGATCGCAGGTTGCTTCCACTGGACATCGAAAATCCCAAAGAAATGTTGCTTCGTTGCGCACCTACTTTCTAGGATAGTATAGATTTTTCAAGCATGTACCCTGTTTCTGGCGTACTCGTTGCGCAACCTCTCATAGCCGCAGCATCCCATAGTCTGTCTGAGCATACGACTCCGCGGCCAGCGCTTTGTCCATCTGGATATTGCTCACCTCAGCTTTGTATGTATAATGAAACCCTGTTAAGCCGGATCATAGCCCCAGTCATCCCCATTATGGGTTGAGTGTTCAGGGTTACAGCGCGCAGCTGGCTGGAAGAATTTGAAGCGGTGGCTAAAATTGCCCTTATCATGGGTCCGACTACTACCCCCCCCGCTGTACTAGCCCCCCTAGGCTCCCCAGCTAAAGGTTCCTTAGGGACAGTTAGGGCTGATCAAACCTAAAGGGGAATCTATAGGTGATGATGGGGACCCATGAGCCTGGTAGGGTTTTCCACTGGCAAACCCTTGCTATGGCAAACCATGAGCTGGGCAACCCTAAGCCCTAAACCCTAACCCCTTTGCAACACATCCCTACCAGGGTCCTGACTCCTTTCCCCGGCGCCCCCCACCTTAAGTCAAGGTACGCCCCCCAGTTACGTTAAGGTATGCAGACTATTCCCCCCTTAACAGCCCTAAAAGTAGATATGCCCACTATGGTACAATTTAATATCGAGAGCATCTATATACCTTCCTCAATATTCCGTTGCAGTACTCTATAGTAAATGACATGGGGAATGCTGGCTTCCATTTCATTTTCCATTCGATTCTCACAGTCACGCTCGATTGTATTACGCTATACACCCTACACCCTAAAACTATATTGGGAATTACGATGAGGGAAGGGGTTCCTGTTTGTGATGCTAGACGTCCTGCATGACCTTTACTTTGTAGAGTATAAAATGTTTTAGAAGTGCAGGATGTTTAATTCCAAGCATGTCTCTCTGCGGATGTTTAATTCCAAGCATGTCTCTCTGCTCGACTCTGCTCGGGGTCCGGCTTCGCTTGCCTTTGCCACTTCTGCGGTTCGGAAAGGAACCCGCATGAGCCTGTCCACCATCTTGGGTTGAAATCAGAGATTCTGGGGGGTAAACATTGATCTCGTCGATTTGGGGGATTGAAATGGAGATCATTGATTTTCGGGATTAGGGTTGAGCTCAGGTAGCCAGAAGCCAAAAGGAATTGCAAACAGTCTGGGCAGTACATTTGCAACTGACAGCTAAACGTCGTCAGGAAGACTATACCACCTAAAACCTTAAACCCTGAATACTATAGAAGTTTCCAGTTTCCTTTCAACAATAATACTAAATCCCCCTGACCCTCCAAGTATGAGATACCTGCTATGATGGTAGAAGATCTTGAATTCTCAAAAACGAGCCTATAGAATCCTCACCCAGAGGGCCCAAGTACCCAATCAGGGTTTCTAGGGTTTATTGGGGTTGTAGTACCCAATAATTAGGTCCTTGGGATTTGGGAACCAGTAATTATAGTACAGGTTCTGGATAAGTATATGATAAATTGTTAGGTACTTGAACCCATAGCGTCAGTAAGAACCCTTCTCGATCCCTTTGCAACCCCCACGCATGTCCCTAAGGTTAGGGCCCCTGAGGGCCCTCTACTTTGAGGAGCCCTAAACGCCCCAATCCTCACATAGGGTTTAGGGTTTAGGGGTTTAGGGTTTAGGGTTCCGACACCTGATACCCCACCCCTCCATACCTCAATCTCTGAACCCTTCATCCCGCCTAAGCTCTACTTCTGAGCCCTTACTCCCGAAGCCCTAATCCCCAAAATCTCCAAGACCTGGAACCTTAACCTCATACTGTAGCGGCCTGCATAACCAACGACATCATTTTGAGGTCCATTTGATGTACTTTACATTGTAAACTTACAAGGAGTCAGGATCATAACAGTGGTCCTAATCCCTATGAAGCCCTAAATAATGACCACTTTTACTTTCATGTTCCGTCCTCTTGTCCATTTGATATTGCTTCTCCATCATCCCAAGCCCCGTAGCTAATAGAACTTAAGCCCTAAACACCGCAAAAACCCTACAGTAAAGTCCCGTTAGGCCCTTGCAGCATGGCCTTATACTCCAACCATAAAATGGTTGTAATGGGAACCCCAAACAGGGAACCCCAAGAATATAATAGGAATATAATGGAATATACGGACCCTGGTTGGCATATTCCCTTTACACTCCTACTGTATTCTTGGGGTTCCCTGTTAGGGGTTCCCAGTAAACCCTAAACCCTAA
>CAJNIZ010009201.1:0-13686 GCA_905231905.1 Symbiodinium pilosum
CGGTGCCTCCGCCGCAGGCCTGGGTCATGTTAGGATGATTGGGAAATGAATGGTTCGCCATGTAGGGTTGGAAGTTTCGGGGGCCGCAAGTTTGAAGCGCTTGGTGTCTTATAGGGCGGATGTTTCGGATTTTGATTCAGGGTCTGGATCACGCGCAGGGTGTGAGGTGTAGGGCGCGTGGCGTATATAGAATTGAAAGCAGTCGTGGGTTTGATTGGAGTTTGCTAAAGTTTGCGCTGCTTCTGCTGTTGTATCGATATCTACACTACAACAAACCACAGCAGAGCGAATGACAACTACTCAAACAGCACAACTAGAATAAGAAACGCGCAAACAATTCTGATCCAGGAGCGTTGTAAACGCAGAAGCCCTGAAGCCCGGTGCCTCGGAATCAAGCAATCAGCTCAGGGTGGATAACTCTAGCAGCACGAACCAGCCAATTTCAAGAAACACAGGGAAACGCATGTGCAAGTCAAGTTGCAATTGTCAGCGAGCTTACGGATGCGGTCCAGGACCTTGGATGCGGCAACGGAACCTACGGAGAAAGAGCTGTGTACTTCCCGAAGATAAGCACAGAACTTGTCTGATAGCAATTCCAAGGAACAAGATCCACGATCTCCTTGCCAATCGTATAGTGTCCGCGAGCGAAATTGTTTCTAAGTTGGCAAGATGTTGACGGCAACAAGGTAGGTGCAAAACAACAGCAACCTCCTGTGATTCGGCTCTTGTTTCTGTGCGGAGCTTGTAGCTTGACCGTATGAATGCTCCAAAGACACACGAGGACGACTGACAGTGAGAAGATGAAAGGAGCCAGGAGGACCGAGAAGGATGGTTTTTACGTACCGAGGATCGCGGCATCTTCCTTTCCGGAGATGAGCTGCTCCGGGTGGAAGAGCTGACGATAAGTGCCTGCACAGACCCTCACAAGCCCTTTGTAAACTTTATCTAGGGCTTGAGGAAATATTTTTCTCACATTTCATGGCATGCGTTACGGTCGATAGACAAGCGCCTTTAACAATCCACACAAGGATTTGCAAGCACGATCTTGAATAGAGAGAAGGGAGCATACCCCATTCTAGCTGACATCTGGGTCAGAAAAATGGTGCTGCAGGTACAGATATATGATATGCACGATTGACTCTTGCAGTTTCTTCGCGATTCGAGGGCGTCCCGGATGCCTGTGCGGACCTCATCCACAACTGTTGGCTCGAGATCAACCTTCGTTTACTTATTCTGCTGTAAATGCACCATCGTCGCGCGGCTTGGTTCTGTTCTTGATACTGCCATTTCCCTGTTGAGTCGCCTTTCTGGCTCATGGGATAGGAGGCATAGCTCGTTGTTGAAACTTCAGCTCTACATGATGAAGCTATCAAGTTGGCAAAGTGCCCTCCACAAACCAACATAGAAAGTGTTTGGAATGACGAAATGAGCTCTAAACAAAACATGTCGTATGCTCCTTACCAGGTCCCGCCAGAATCCCTGGATAGTCATCCCCTATCGGTCCCTCCCCAATCCCTGATTTGGTTGGTCGCCCATATATGGGGTTCCGTGCCGGGGGGGGTGGGGGGCTACCTACGGTGCATGGAGCCACGTTATACAGGCAATACAGTCCCAATAACTGTAATTACAAAACTTTGGGGATGCTAAATGCAAGAGCTTCCTCTACAGTAGCTTGCTCTGCCCAGCGACCATCACGCAGCGAGGTACGTGCTTGCCAGCACCTGTCCTGGGTCTCAAAGTCTGGGGCTCGAACGTGGGCAGCGAAGACTTTTTGATGTGGGTCCCTAAATGACCAGAATAGGGCTTTCGGGCAAAGCGGACAAGAGTCTGATTCGATCAAAGTGAAACAGAGTGATTTGTACACACAATGAATGTAATAGTTAAGAGGCAAGCAATGGATGCAGTTAGAGCAAATCGATTATCCTCTGAATGGCAGCTGTGATTTCATCAAAAGACTGCAACCATTCAAAGGAAATCGAATCGGGCAACACACCAGGTGAAGGACAGTTCTTGGTCAAGTTTCCAAATTCAACAAAAAATTGGAGAAGCTTGGAGCGATGGAAACATGCTTCGTTTCCGTCCCATGTGGGAGCAGCAATGTGTGCTCTGGGCATCACATCAAGGGACTGAAGACGGATAAAAGTGGAGAGGGCAGTCTTGAATTTCAGAAACCTCTGTAAAGCAGCATTGAATCTCTTTTTTGCGCCGGGGGCACCCGGGATGCGCATACGAATTTCGGCAGCAGTCATGGCTTGCCAGGTGGCAAGGCAGACTTGGGTGATGCATTTGATGTGGGTAAACCCAGCTGCGGGATCTGATCTGTATCGAAGAACAAGATCAATCCACGGACGGGGGAGCCTTTTATGCGCAACAACAGGGATCCTCCAGAAACCATCAAGCGGGGAATTGTGCAGGTAGCACTTACATTCGTTGATCGCATCAATGAAATCAGCCGTTGTGATGCGGATGACAGTGGCATTACAATGATGATTGGTCCGAATTGCCATATTTAGCTCATGAATACGAGCTGCAGCTTGGGAGAGATCCCAACAATCAGAAATGTAGACATCTGAGGGGAAGCTTGTTTCAAGAGGAAGAAAAAGCAACCATTTAGTTGGCAAGGGGGGATCTTGCAATTGAAGATTTTCACAATTCTCATACGCTGCATTCAATAGATGATTGGAAAGGGTCCTAAACTTATAGGCAGCCGTTCCTACGTTAAGGCATTTAGACAAGAATGGGGCAGCCTTACCACCAACCTGAATGAAAATCGCAAGCGCTTGTGACCAAGTTTTGATTTTGGTGGCATGCGGAGACTCAGTAAAGGTTTCGTACGAAAAAAAATTAAGAATAGTCAACTGGAGTTGCACCCCATCTGTTCAAGTCCGTGCGTATACTGGGCGGCTTCCATTCCAATGCAGCATGGCGGGTAAAAAACTTTTTGCTTGATCGGATTTGTTGGCAAAGGGGAAGGAACAGGCATCGCGGGATGTTCAATGTCTGAATTACGTGGAGGCAGTGCATCGTAGAGTTCAGGGTTACGATATGTTACGATTAATTTCCATCCACTGGAAGAGCAGTTCAGCAGCAAAGGTTTGGAAGCTCTTCCATTGACCTTTCAAATGTATAGGCATGTCAGGGGTGAAGATCAGAGCTGTTTCTGCGCAGGCAAGCCAGTTTGTACGCAGCAGAAGAGCTGATGGCCAATTTTCTCTGACATTTTGAAATCTGGAACAATGCCATAAAATGTGCTGTAGGTCTGCTCTTTCGTGGAAGCAGAACTTGCAGTGAGGCGTCGGGAAGATTCCCATTTTATGAAGCTTATGTGGCGTGGCACGCGCATCAGCAAACGTTCTTATAAGGGGAACGCGTGAGGGCGAGTCTGGCTGCAATTTCCTTACGAGGCACGTCGTGGTATCGATGTCCACTCTAATGACTCGGCTCCATTTCTCATGTTTTTGCTCTAGTTGCTCAGCCAACTTATTTCTTAACAGTGCTCTGATGAAATGCTCAAACTTACCTTTATTGGGCTCCGTCATGGAGATTCTGCCCAAAGTGATGGCATCACGGATCGTTAGTTGACAATTGATCCAGGCAAGATCCTTCTGCAGAATAGTGATAGGACCAAACAAAGCACAGTTAAGGGGTGAAGAAGTCTCCCAACATTGGCAAAACTGTGGTAGCAAGTATGGAGAGTCGACATAAATGCTTCTCCAAAGCCTCAAATTATGGAAGACCCTAGCGCATTGTGGGTCCAAAAGGTGCGTTTTTTCGTTGAACAGGGCATGTGCATCCCGTGTTTGACACTGTCGTGCGGTTGCGGCTGCAAAGATTATTGTTCTTAGTGCTGATAGCTGGGCTTTATTAGGCCTTACCACTGAGCACGTTTAACGCAGGGCCGGTATAATTTTTCTGGCAACAACTTCAGCAACATTTCGGTGCGTAAGACGAGTTCTAGCCATTTTATAAGAGTTGCAATGAGTTTGTTGATGATGGGCGTATAGAACTCAGCAGCTGAAACGCCACGCAAAGGCAAAGGTATGCTGAGGTAAACAGCAAGCTTTTCGCGCTTGACGTGTGTGGCTTCCTTTATTTAGGATCAGAGACAGTCATAAGTCCAATAGATGCTCATTTCACTTTTGTCAGGCAACCAATCAACATGACTTCGTGACACAAAAATCCATTTTGGATCAAATTAAGAAACTTAATTTGAATCAAATTCGGAAATGGCGCAATAAACTTCAAATCAAACGCCATAGTCATTCGCGCTGGTGCAAAAACCTTTTCCAATGGGTTAGGAACTCAGCGCCAACTGTGCCATCTTGCATCTCAAGCGAGAAATTTGGGATTGATGGATTCACCACATCCTTGCACGCGTCTCTTTGTGAAATAGATGCTTTTTCAGGAAAGTCTATCGCTCACCAACCAATGATGATGTTCCAGCTATGGAACATATTGCTAAATCTGCTTGGCAATTTGACGAGGATATGGTTGCTTCATACGTCAAAACTCTTGTTGAAGTCATTAAAAAGGCCAATGTCCATAAAGTTGCTGGCATGGATGGAATTGAAGTTGCATTCCTTAAGCAAATTACCCCGACCTGCGCTTTACTTCCTTGCTTGTATATTCTGCAAATCCATAACCAAGCATCTCACCCCTGAAGCTGAAGCTTGGCTACACTGTAAAATGACCTGTATCCCCAAAAAACAAGGCAAGACGTCGGTTAAGGATCTTAGACCTTTAACTATTGCACCTGTTATTTACAGGGTATTTTGTAAAACTATTCTTCACATTCATCAGGAACCCCAACAACAGGTCCCTGCTGATTCAACTGGAGGTAGATCTGCGCGTCAAGCATGGCTGCCTGCGGCTTTGCAGTGTGAAGCATCGTGGAAAGCCCTTCCGCAATTTCGCAAATGCATACAGGGTGCTGCAATTGAAACCGAACAATTCTTTGATAATGTGGCCCAAGATGCAGCTTGTGAAGCACTGGTTGATTTAGGTATGGATCCTGATGCTACTGCCACCTGGCAACACATGCTCAAAAACATTCGCAGATATGCCTCACTGAACGGTGCGATAATTCGTAAACACTCGTTATCCATCGTTGGCATCCCTCAGGGTGATCCATTAAGTATGGTTGCTGCTGCTACACTTTTGGGTAAATGGACTCTAGAGCTGCCCGATAACAACCTTTTTGCCAACGTTTTTGTTGATGATAGGCTTCTGCTAAGTCACGATAACGTTGCACAGTTGCACGCCTTTCACACTACCGAATTCTGGGATAGTCAATTTCAGTTCCGGACACAAGCCAAAACGGTTGCCTTTGGTAACAACAAACCGCAAGATGACCTGTGGTGGACTGATGTCCTCCAAGCTTTTGCTGTCCATGAGTGCGAAATGCTGCAAGTGCATCACACAAAACTGTCCAATCCTCATCGACTGTAGTTTTGGACATCCTGAGTTTATGGTGCTCAAAGACTCGCTCCCAGTCGGCATTACAATTCTCATTTTCTTGAAATTGTACACAAGTGCAGGTTACCCAAGTGGTTTTTGCGCAAGCTCGTGGGTTAATTGTGTGGAGAGGCATTTATGACCTTTTCCAACATACTTATAGCCTCAATTTGTGCGACATGATCCTGTAAAGGAGGGGAAACTACAATGGTGTCAATGCAAGACGTAGATGCGCTGGGATGAACGTAGGTAGTCAAATCATAAGAGGTACACATAGTGAGCGGATTCCGCAGAACACTGCTGCAAGAATTCAGCAATATCCTCAAGGAATGGCTCAGAATCCAGCACAGGTGCGTATGCTGAAAAACAATATACCCATCTATTGTTGATGTATGCTTTGATGGCAAGAAATCGACCAGCGTCAACCCATTTCTGTCGTTCTGGGGTGGGTATCTCTAGGGCTTTCGGGCATATTAGACTAGGATTATAAAGGAGCACTACCGCTAAGTGATCAGGCTTTGAAACTAGGGCTGAAGGCTTGTAGGCTTCGCATTGCATTGTAGGCCGTTTTGCCTACAGATTGGCCTGGAATGGAAAAGGTCCGCATGATAAGGTGGACGGACAAAATCCTGCACGACCAAATACGCCTAAACCCTGGGGTAGTATACTTAGGGCCAAGCAGGATTTTGTCCATCAACGGTATGCACGCAGGGAAGACCCAAAGTCCCAAATGCATACCAGGTGCTCACTGAAGAATGTGTTGAAGGCGTCCTGCACCATCGATTTCGCCTTGCCGACCTCTTGAAAGAATCGACAGCAGCCTGAACAAACGATCATCCTCACATTGTAGCTTCACATCTGCTCTGGCTCTGCGCGCACAGCAGTGGAAGAGCTATCATACCTGGCGGTGAGTAGAGCTCGCCGTACATGCACAACATGTTTGATCACAGCCGCATCATAACCCTTATCAACTACTTGTGACCACGCAAGGCGGCGTTGCAAATAGTCTTGTGGAATTGCCGGTCTTGTTTGAGCAAGGACTTGACAATCACACTCCCAGCACAGATGATCCCATCCAGGAACATGGTCTTGATGGCACCAAGAACATACTTGTGGCAGATACAAGGCATCACTGACGACTCCTCCTCCTAACACAGCCGCAGCATGGAGGCCATGCTCCCTCGCAGCCGTCAAGGCAGCTTTGAGTCGGCTTTCATCATACAGAACCGCGCGCGCAGCAGCATCCCGCGAATCTCTCCTATCCTGGACCAGGAAATTCTGAAAGCATTTGCGACGCCATGACTCTCTCAGAGTATGGTCATGCTTGCTGCGGTCTCCTTGGTCTTCATTCCACGTAAATTCTGGAAGATCAGGGTGGCTCACAAATATGGTGCCACTGCGCTCCATCCAACTGTTTCAAGCCACCTCTGGACTCGAAATAGCCACGTGCCAGTTTGAAGTCTCAGGTTCCACCCTTGTCTAAATCCCTGCTGAAAAGCGGCCGTGATGAAACTCCAGGCATGAAAGCCAGTAGCAAAGAAACCATCGAGTCTGTGGCCCAGGAAGGTTTGCCGCAAAAACTTCGACCACGTAGTGCTCTTGTCGCGGAGACCTATGCGCATGATCCGCGCAAACCTGCGCAATTGTTCTATGGGTTCTTTAAGCCACCAGCCCCACTGTGCAACTGAGGAGACCGCGGTAGCAGGCAGCTGTTGCATGGACTCCAGGTTCTGAGAAGCAAGCGCAGCGTTGCGCGCTCTGCGCTCGGCCTGAGGCGAGCATTGCCAACAACAGGCGTGATCTCACCATGAGTGTCGCCAGCAAAATCAACTCCAAGTCCCTGCGCGAATCAACTACTGCAGATTTCGGGCAGCTCAGCCTGTCCACAAGGCCCCTTTTCAACGCACGCGTCACGCCCCCTGGAAGCAATCCCACGAGGAACAATTCGCAACTTTGCCTCATTCTCTTTGAGGCCGAATCGAAAAGCATGAAAAATTCCATGACTCGACGAGCTTAGCCGCTGCCTCAACCGACTGGACCACCGTGTTACGATCATCGATGTATAAGTAAGCATAGTGATCTCATGGTTGTTCTCACTCATGGTTCGTTGCACCTTGTGACGGGCGATACTGGACATGGTGACCCTCCAAAGCGTGTCTTCAACAGAAATCGGTCTCATATCCTATGAAGAGTAAGGCTCAGCATGGTGTCTGTGTTGAGCGGCCGAAGTCTTCGGGACGCGCACTTGTCTGATGACCCGCCAGTCCATGGGAAAAGGATGCATATCGTCATTCCTGGCCCTGCGAAACCAAATCTCCAAAAGCTCACTGTAGCATCGCCAAGCTGCTTCTGGCACGCTGGCAAACTCATCTCCAGACCACCCATCAAGGCCAGCAGCACGACCAGCTTGGGCCTGCGCACTGGCAACCAATTCTGTGACCGATGGGCTTTTCCACGTTTGAGCAGAAGCGGTAGGAAAACGAAAAGCATCTTGAAGATCTTGCCAATCAACCGGGTTGCGATCCCAGACACGGTGCCAATGTTGGACGAGGTTGTAGAGCGCCTCGTTGACGGTGGTGGAGGCAGTACCAGGCTCTCCAACCAGGAGCATGGAGTTGGGAACGCAACAGAGCCCCTGTCGCACCCACTTGTAAACATTGCTAGTTTTCATGCGACTGCGCCAGTCACGGATCCGTTTCTTGCTTTGTTCAGACAGCAGCCGCGCCAGTTGCTCTTCAACTCTCCGCAAATCCACAGGTACAGAGTCAGTCCGGGGTCGAAGCCAATAGCGCGAGAGAGCCGCTGAAGAATCTTGCTACGACATTCCTCGTGATGGCTAGGAATACGAAGCAGTGCTCGAAGGCGGCCGGCTGCGATTCGGAGCTTCCTTTCCTGATGCTGTCCCTCACCACCACGGTGAGCACCATAGCTCCACTGTCGGGGTTGAAGGCCCGCCGCCGTACCTTTAGGTCGCTTGTTTGCAACACTCGGCTGAGATTCCTGCAAGGTTCGCAGAGCATCCCGAAATATGGCTTCCAACTCGCTGCAAAACCACCAATACTGTTATTCCGTATCAGCACTTCGAGGAATTGGCTTCTGCCGCTTATCCCACGCCTCGGCCAGCACGAGTTTCCATTGTTGTTTTGACACCTGCTCCGGCTTGACATACTTGACTGTGGACGGCAAGGACCACGACTGTTGCACCGGGACTGGGGTGAAATAAGAAAATTCTACTACCTTGCGGTCGCCGAATTTGGTCTCCCAATGCTCCTGGACCTGAAACATCATCGGTGCGTTGGTTACCAACTAGTCAAGAGCACGATCGTTGTTCCACCTAGTAGGTGTCCAGCGTGTACTGTCACGAAGGGCCACGGTGGTAGCCCCCCCTTCATGGAGTAAAATTTGAAGAGAGCAAGTAGCCGGCTCCTCATTATAATCCCTCAAAGCAGGCCAAACAGTGTCCGTTGGCAAAGAACTTATTGTGGAGACCAGCTCTGAGTCAGATCCATGCTCATGGTCATTGATGATCCAGGGTTTAGCGTGGAGCGCACAGAAAACACAGCCCTGTGTCTGTACGGCGACGAAATTGCCATCTTGCCCTCCGTAATCTGCGAGGTACTTGGCCTGAAGATGGTCTTTTGTAAGTATGACTGTGCCAATGGTTTGTCTTCCATTCAGCTGGCAGGGCCGGATGGCCACACCAAAAGCCAATCCCACGCGCTTGCTGTTCGAATGGCCCCGGCTGCGCTGTAGTCATGTTAACCTTTTGGATTGCCAAGATGTCAGCGCCATGGATGGTTTCCAAGAAAGACCATGCGTTCTCTCGCCTTTGAGCATTCAAAGTGAGTATTTGAAGTTTCTCCCCTTGAACTTGTTGACCTTTAGGGCTGGGTCCGGGATTTGGTTCTATATCCCCGTCCGCGCATAAATCCCGCTGCCACTCCGACGATTGTCGGGGCGACAGCGCTGTTTGTCACTCGGCCAGTGATAGGAGGAGACTTTTTGCGGCGACCAATGATTGCGGCAGCGTGGCCGTCGGCGAAACGGAGCTCCTCACTGGTAAGGCCCCACGCGGCACAGAGCTGCGTCAAACTCTCAGGGCCATTGCGCCAAGCGTCAGCCCACATGTGGCGCTTGTGTTTGAGAAACCTTTGTCTCGCTGCCCTTCCGCAGCACTTTCTACGAGCGATGAGGCCGACACTGCCAAACGTGGAGGTACAGGTAGTACAGGTCAAGATGGAGGCGGCTTCATTTTTGTTTTCATCTTTTATTTTTCTTGGAAAGTTTCCAGGCCTTGCATTGCGCTGCGGGGTGTGCGGCCTAAGCCTAAGGGTTTGCCCGGAATCTTGAGGGTTCCAAACTATACGGTGGACGGACAATACCTAAACCCTAGGCTCTAGAAACTCTGGTGCCAAAGCACACTTAGACTTAGAGTCATGCATGATCTTGTCCATCAAGAGTACGGACGCAGGGAAAACCAAAAGTCTCAAATGCATAGGAGGTGCTCACTGAAGAATGTGTTGAAGGCGTCCTGCAAAGGAGGCGGGGCGCTAGATTCGAGATGGGCATGAGCACGACTGACAGCTTCAGGTTCCCAAAATGAAATGGACATTTAACCAGCCAAAGCAAGTACCTACAAAGACGCAATCAGTTCTGCCGCACTTCACAATTTGCTGCTGAGCCACATCTCCGCCACCAATCCTTGGATGCACTTGCTCTGGAGCCTGGTCTCGAATAATTGATTGATGCCACAACTTCACAACACGCTTAGTCAGGGTAACTTTACCTAGCTTTCTGGCTTAAACTTGGCGGCTTTTGCTGACTTTTTGATACTTCCAGAACCTAGATACCTTGAATAGGGGTTTTGGGGGTATATTTTATTATGCAATAATTATACAGTTATACAGAGACTATAGGGGGACATTCTGACCCAAACGCAGTAAAGGATCGTCTTGTCGGAAGGCATCTGACCATCAGGCTGGATGCCGTGCTCCAAGCAGAACAGCTCCCAGCAAGCGTTGCCGATCTGAACGCCGCCCTGACACCAAACCAACTCAAGATGATGCGGCCCTACGTGGTGCAGGAAAAGGTACAAGATCATGGGGAGTGAAACACCCGCACGAGCAGATCGAGACAATGGTAGGCAGAACGCGAGATGAAATGGGTTTGTACAAGACGGCCGAAACCCTCATCAGCGGTGTCGCAGAGCTTGTTCCGTTGAAAGGCATCGCGCCTGGCCAATGTGGATGCAGATTGCCTCACGCATGGCTGCAAAGTCGGAAAGCGTCGGAAGTCACTTCGTGATGTAGTGGCCTCAGGCACAAATCCTGATTGAGCCAAAAGCGGCAAAACAAAGTTGGAAACGACACAAGTCTTCAGACTTCAGCTGTGAAACCAAATTGAACGTTTTTCATGCTCAACCCAAAGAGATGCCAGCGAAGATGCAAAGACAAGGTTCGTTACATTCCGCTACCCACGCATTTGAACCTTTCGACTTCGGAAACCACAAAACCCCTCAGCCGCAAAAAAAGTGCTAAGCACATTGTTGCTCCTGAGTTTCTTCATTGCAAAATGTATGTCCAAAAAAACATTGGCATGACGTTGCACTGAACGAGGAGCACGGTACAATAGCTGCATTAGTCGCCTTGTGAAATGCATGTTTTCCCTTAGATTCCTCAGAAGCGCGTGAATGACCTTGAGTCTCTGGGCCGGAAATGGTACTGTAAGATCTGCCAGAAACCGGAGCCCGTATCCTTCAAAAGAATCTGATTTGAGAACTCTTTTTTACGATTGCGCAAGTGCAAGCTCATACCTGACTAAGCAGGCAGAGCTCTCAAGTCCTCATGCATCTCAGAGAGCGCAGCTCACTGGCACATTTTGACCAAAGAACTGCCCAGGATCCGGCTCATTACGTTGGACGTGCTCCAAAACGTTACCGTCTTGTTGTTGAAGTTTGGAATCATGAAAAATCACGCTCCAAGCCATCATCGTAAAACACATAAAGATTGTTCACCTCATTTGTACCCAAAAGTTGTGCAAGCTTAGCTCTTATGAAAAACAGCCAAAGAATTACGTGGCAGTTCTTACATTGGGTGGGATCCAAAACCTAAAGCGTTTGTGGTCACAGTCCTTACAGCAAGTCTAAATGTGTACCATTTGGGTTTTGTTTTCACTACTGCTTCTCAAACCTCAAGCCCAATAAGGAACAATAATGCTGTCCTTTTCAACGCCTCTCGATTTTGTGGGAAACAGGCTATGCTATATTTAACAACATTGATAACATGTTGTGATGAGGCTAGTGTTCATGATGAAAGCCAGGAATAACATGAATATCTACCATGTTACCCTGGCGCGACACATAACAATGCTGAAACAAAGATAGTGATACGTAATAATGAACGGTATTGGCCATAAGGAAGCCAGCTACTGAGCCAAATACCACAATGCGCCACATACCAGTCATGATAGTGCAGCGGCAATGGACATGAAAACTGCGGTCTAGTTGAAACTCGAGATCCCAGGGCGTTCCTCCGGCCATATCTGGACGGTGTTCAGAACTCATCGCCGTAGCCTTCCTCCTCTCCTGCACCGGCTGGGGGTTGGGCTTCCTGGGATAAGGTTTAAGTGTCAAAGGCTGCGCTTGACTTAGTTTGGGTTTAGACTAGAGGGGTTCCGGTGTCTGGTGTATTGGCTAGTTTAAGGTTCCGGCTTAGGACAAGGCTTGGGTTGACGATTTAAGGTCCAGGGTCGGGTCTTTTGCCGAAGCAGTGGCTGATGGCACCTTTTCCGGACTCGAAAACTGTTTATCCCTCAAGGAAATGCGCTTTAGCCACCCAACTGCTGATGCCAAAAAACCTGCATGACTGCATGAGCTTTCTAGTCTATAATTAGTGCCGGAACCCCGAAAGCATAGCGTACTTGGGGCCATACAGGATTTCTAGCCATAGGAGCTCCTTCGCCCTCCGCTGTTTCGATGCCCACCTCCTCGTAGTCCTTTGGCGGTGGCGACAGACATCAGAGCATGTCAAAGCTCAAAGTGATCAAGCTGTTGAGCTGTTACTGAAACGGACAAAATTATGGAAAGAAGCAACCGTAGCAGCCAGGCCTTCATGTTGGAAGCATTTGTGGGCACGTGGAAAGTAGTTTTGCAATGCATGCTGTTGCTTGCTACTACACATCAGGCTGGCAAGACAACCTGGGCTTTGTCACGCAGGTTTGTTCAAGCCCTGTGCAGCCTTCTCCAAGGCTGCCAAATCCTCGCGGGCCTCGGAGAACTCGCCCTCCTCCATGCCTGGCAGCTGCGTGTATACACTGGCTGCCCTTGCTTGAAAGTTGTTTCTGCCACAAAGACCTGGCCTTCGCCGACATAGTGGTGGACGAAGGCACGCTTGGAGTACATCAAGTCGAATTTGTGGTCGATACGGGAGAAGACTTCGGCGATAGCGGTGCTGTTCGAGATCCTAACAGTGCATGGACAGTCAGCTTGCGTTACTGGCTCTGACTAGAGTAAGGGGCAAATTGGGGTTCTTCACCCCTCCTGGCTGCTCAGTGACTTGAAGCTTGGATTGTCTTCGATATGGCTTCGTGTGGCCAATTGTGCCCAATGGCACCTGGGCCCCCGGAGAGGTCGATCAACAAGGGGAACGCCCGAACATTCCCTAACATGACTAATTGGAACATATTGCCATGCAAACTTCACGAGCCCTTCCACTGTGAAATTACGGTGTGACAAGGGTGAAAATTAAAACAAGGCTAGCCTGCTTAATGCAAGCGGGTCCACTTTGTAAAACGACATGACTTCGTTGGAAAGCCCGTCGTACAGCGACAGATGCCCAGAAGCAAGTGACCTTCAAAATCTGCCGGGGATCATGCAGCAGGCGCGCATCACCTTGGCCAGGTCACCGCCGGGCACCACGGTCGGTGGCTGGTAGTTGATGCCACACTTGAAGCCGGTGGGGCACCAGTCCACGAACTGGATGGTGCGCTTGGTCTTGATGGTGGCCACGGCAGCGTTCACATCCTTTGGGACCACGTCGCCACCTCAGCATCAGCCAGTGCAGAACAAAAACACCTCAGTTTTTCCTGGCCACTCCAGGCGCCCGGCGGTACATCATGCAGCAGGCCATGTACTTGCCTGGGCTGCTATTGGGTACTTTGCGACTGTGTTTATGTTTAACACTCGAAAACATGTTCAGCTTTCTTCCCATTGACCGGCCAAGACACCGTGACGAG
>CAJNIZ010009202.1:17831-32577 GCA_905231905.1 Symbiodinium pilosum
ATAGTGTTTGATCTGTTAATCTATAGGACCCCTAACACTATAAAGCTTGTGAAGCTTGCGGCGCACGCTCAGCCCCGGAATGTAATGTTTGCATTATAATTCTGTAACATCATAGTCCCAATGAAAAGAGGCTCACGTATAAGTGCTATTCCTATGTGGCTCTGTTGGGAAGGAGAAGGACAAAAAGCAAGAACACGCCAAGAAGATGGCCCGCCTCAGACGGATGTGCGAAGTCAAAAAGAATGGCAAATGCAACGTCCCGCCCCACTTGCACAAGCAATGGGCGGCCAACGTTGACCGCGAAGAGATGTTGACTACGTTGGAGGCTTGTGGCTGGGACAGGGACCCTCGGTATTGCTCAGGCATAATAATCCCTATGGATAGGTATACCCTGTTGAATTTTACCCCATTCGCATGTGTACCCCGTATAAATAAGACTCCCATGGAAGCAGCGTTCCCAATCTCCCCACTACACGTGTATCTTTCGAGGATCGTTTTGTGAAGATGCGAGAGCACATCTCTGCCATCAAGAAGAAGGTCAAGGCAATGGCTGAGGTTGGGTGGTACAGCCGGGAAGATATGCAGAAGGAATTGAAATGGAACCCGCAACTCGATTAAATCTAGGCCATGAGTATAGAATAATCCTTCTGCGATTCTTGAACCTTTTCAACCCAGGAAGAAGATCGACGGCGCTATCAGAGCCTGCAGAGCTGACCCAGCTTTGGTGAGGAGTGACGCATGAATGATGTTTGATTGCATGCATTAGTCTTGTAACTGCGCCATGCCATCCCACAGGACTGCCAAGTACGGCGGAGAAGAAGAATTCTATGTGACAGTCAGGGAGAAAGGCGAGATTAAGCAATCGCAAGAAGATGAGACGCGCACTAAAACGACCGGTCCTCTTGAGGACCACCTGTAGATACTCGTTGCATTTCTTGTGTTTCAGCTCTAGTGTAGTTGTTGGGCAGGAGGTGGATGGACCCCCTGCTGAGCTGGACATGAGCATGCTCAATGCCCATATGGACAGGGAGAAAGCCTCGTCCAGCACTGACGTTCTTGCAGCTACCGAGGCGCGTTGTGCACCAAGACTTAACATGTGCAAGGGCCTGCGTATGGGCTAGGCGAATGGTGCGCGAGAGACCTTCTCAAAATTCATGGCTGCTACATTGAACAAGTCCACAAAGATCCGCTCTCTTCTGAAAGACCTTGGGAAGAATTACGACGACGACATGGCGACGAAGATCCCTGTCTTAAATCTATATGTAGTACAGATTATTCTAATCCAGCGCACCATCCTGTCTTAATAAGGAGTGCCAAAGCCCTCGAGCGAGACCTGGAAGTCTTGGATGAAGTCTACAACACCCTGACGGATATGCTGGCGCGTGGCGAGCAGATGAAGTTCGATGCAAAGCCACTCGGACGTCCGCAGGCCTCATACGAAGTCCCTATTTACATGGTTTCAAGACACCCCTTCAATTAGGCCAGGTATACAACTAATCCGACTATAATGGGGGATTTCGACTAATAACCCCCTCCCCTCCAAACAAGTAAGGCACTCTATATTCCAGGGTCGCCCAAACACATTTGGAGAAACTTGTTTAGGAAGTATATAAACCATGGAAAAGAAAAGTGTCTTCTGTGCTGAGAAGAACATACATCTCTGCAGGCCTATATATTTGCTAATGTATTTAGGTTATTTTCAGACACCTGATCATTCTGATGGCCATTATTCCGTTCTGGCAGTCTCTGTATACTAACCCTCAGCAGGATTGATTGCCTATAGATTGTTCGAATAAGCGGTTTTGCAAGTAATCGAAGTTTTCTGGAAGCCTACAACCTTCAGTTCCTTGTGCGCTTGCTTTTCTCTTTAAGGTTTCTAGAGCAGAGCCTGAAATGATTCCGCTGCAGTCTTGTTATTACTCTGTTGAGACGAAATAATTCGCTCTAATACGTACCCAAGTTTGTTATTCCGTTTATAAGCAGAATTTCGTTCTAAGACAACGCCATTTACAAGTCCGAACCCAACACTATATAGCTTGTTTGGGGGCACCTGGTGAAATCTCATATATCCAAATAAAACCCATATAAATATACAAACCCTATAGGAAACCATGATTGCTAAGGATTTCTGATCTTCCAAGCAATACTACCCCAAACGTAGCCATCGTAGGTTTGCACATATGAGTATTCGTGGGGCTGGCGATACGCTTATAATGGGAGCTTGCAGTTATTAGCTGGGCTGGGGTGAAAAGTGCATAGAGTTATAATACTTACGCTTACACGGGGAAATCAAGAACAAGCTTCTTGCATCTTGGGGTTTGTATTCAGCTTCAGGCAGGGTTGCATTAGTTGAATCCTTGGGGCGGGTCAGGCTTCAAGTTTGTGGGACAGCTCGTATATGGGTACGCTAAGTCCCCCGAATCCCCTATTCCAGCATGCGACCCCGCATTATATAGGAAGGGAGCGGGCAAATCTATAAGAATATGTATGGGAAAATATACTTCTATCCATATACATTCGATTATATTCTCGACATAGGCCCCCCTCATAGGTTGATTTGCCCGCTCCCATATGGTTCTGTAATCTCTATGCGCATCCAGGTGGGCCCAGGAATCAGAGATTCTCATGAACAAGAGCACCTTTACGTCCAGGTCTTAATCAAGGATACAATATTGCTGGAAGTTGGCAACCCCACTTTGAAATCTGGGCCACCCAATCCGCGGCACAGGTGTACGAAGGTCGCGTCCTCCGAAGCCAAGGTGGCCAGTCAGCATTCCTTGACAGTTTGCCCATGTGGGGTTTATAATTACCTAGGGGCTTAAGAGGGATCCCTGGTAATTTAATGCTGGCAATCTGGATTGATGCGTGATGGCTGCTGTACATTCTTGATGGCTATACGTGCAACTGCAATCCTGACTATGCTCATACACCTTCAGGTGCGACAGGCAAAACGTCACTTCAACAAGGTGGTGAAGCAGGAAGAGAAACAGGAGTAGATCAGCTTGTGCGACCACATGATTGGCTGAATCTCGTGATTTTGATACAGGGGGTGCGTGACTGCACGCACTCATGTTTTCCACGGGGCCATGGTCGTGGCCTCGCATACACAAGATTGCAAGTAGGAGGCGCCCAGGCAGAGCCACGACCACGGTAGCCTTAGCTGTTGGTCAGCTAGGCTTTTGCAATGATAATTCCGAGGAACACGTGCGGCAGTTCCTATGCTCATTGCAGTGCTGACAAATCTCAAGCCCTCCCTTGGGTCATATTTATGTGCATGCATGCGGGCATGCGCTCTTTACGCACCAAGCTCGCAAGTGGCAGAATTGAATGATCTCACATTGCGCCAGGTGTTGGCCCAGTGGCTAGGAAGCTCGCGCGAGGCGTGGCGGAAGGCGCCATATCCTCAGAGTACCCAAGGCGCTCAGTATAGAATATATATATATATATAGGGGTATACAACATACATAATGAAATTATATGGATATATGTAGAGGGTTGATATAAGGCCGAGTATATACGTAGGGTTCAATAGGATTTCATATTATATGTATGTATATACAGGGTTCATATTCAGGATTATACAGGATTGTAGGGTTAATGAGGTTCGTATAGTTTGGGGATATATACATATATATATATATGGTTTGTATATGTATATATCGTTTATCGGATTTACGGGATTTAGGGGGTTTAGGGTTCGGGAGTTGCCGTACTACAGACCCTGTCAACGCCATGCCCTCACTGTGTGGAGCAAACCTTCGAAGATCATGACATTATAAACCTCGATCAACTGTATAAATGTATAGCTGCAATTGTTCAACAAGAGTGTTCACTTGAATTTCGTTGCAGGTTGATAGCCCTGTGTACCTGATGTAATCTTTTTGAACTGTCCTCAACAACCCGCTAGTTGTAATGAAACTTCCTACATAGGCCCCAAGCTTTTTTGTTCGGGACATCACTAGACTACTTGCAGGTAAACTTTTCAACTACCTTTACCCTGCCCAAAGCACCAAAAGCAATCATTGTGCCAAGGCTACCTGCACTTCACAGATTGAGTTTGCCCGAGCTGTTGAGGAGGAGTTCGGCTACGATGCTTCTTGTAACAGCGGGGTGAGCGATTGGGCAAAGCTTTCACTGAGCCATTCTGAGCGAGATGTTCATCGCACCATAAAGAAGCAAGGTCTGACTCTAGAAGTACCTCTTCGTTGCGTGCTCATTGGGTCCGAACAAATCCCGTGGATTCCTCCTAGCACTTGGCTGAAGTACATCATTGACCAGAATCTTTGGCACCACTTCACAGGTCTCACCGAGAACGATCCAGCTAAGTGCAATCGAGTTTGGTGTGGCTACTGGCAAAAGTTTCAAAAGCTTTATCCAGACTTCCAGCTCCCCTGCGGTTTCAACCCTGCCTTCACTATGGCCTGCTATGTGCACGGTGATGAGGGGCGGACATTGAAGAAAAGCCCGCTAATGGTGATGAGCTTGCAAAGCACTATAGGATATGGCCTCCAAACATCAAAGAAGCGCCCTCGCGAACATGATGCAGATGAAGATTTGTTCAAAGTTAACTACATCGGCCATACCTTCAAGACAAGGCTGGTGATGAGCATACTGCCCAAAAAATGGACAGATGACTTCTATGATGAAGTTGCTGATCGCATTGTCCAGGACCTAAAGGATGTTCTTAGCAGCGGCTACACCGACCCCAGAACTGGAATCCGCTACAACATCTGTGTTGTAGGTGTCAAGGGAGACTGGCCATTTTTAATCAAAGCGGCCCGGCTGAACCGGCACTTCTGCAAGGGCACGAAGAAGGCTGGCCTGGAATGGAAGGCTTCCGGTATATGCCACTTGTGCATGGCGGGAACTCAGATGAATGGAGTCCACTATGCCTACGAAGAAGCAGGATACATGGACCCTGCTTGGTTGCGAACAATTCCTGCCCCACCGCCATGGACAACTGTGCCGCCTTACATACAACACTTGCCGCACAGACGATCTGATGCAGCAACATATTTCGAACCCGATATATGGCACACAATGCATTTAGGAGTCGGGAAGTGCTTTGCAGGATCATGCATTGTCTTGGCCCTTGCCACCTTGCCTATGCTGCAGGGCATGGTGATGAATGAGAAGTGGAATGTGATTTCTAGCCATTATCTACGGTGGTGCAAGCAAAACCGAAAGCCGGCTTATTTGACAAAGATTGGACCTTCTACTGTGAACTATGGCGATGCCACAGGAGCACAGGGCACCTGGAACAAAGGCATGGTGACAACGAATGTTCTTCTTTGGCTGCAGGACTTGCTTGCTGGGCCCTTTCAAAACAATTTATTGCTGAAGGCTCAGGGTGCTGCTACAACGATCAATGCAATGTTTCGCTGCATGTATGCTGCTGGATTGTTTCTTCCAGCAGAGGAGTCTAAACTGTGTGGATCCTTAGGGCGGCTTTTCATTCGAAATTATTGTGACCTGGCTGAGCTATGTTACAAGCAATGCAAGCCCTACCTGTTCCCATTGTTGCCAAAGATCCATTCTATTGACCACTTGGTCATGAGAGTCTTGCAGCAAGGAGAAGCACATGGCTTCTCCATAAATCCTATTGCCACTGCGTGTCAGATGGATGAAGATGCAATAGGGCGTGTGTCCAGAATCTCACGTAGGGTGAGTTCAAGAACCGTAGTAGAACGAACCTTTAGACGTTACCTGGCCTCCTGCTACGCTATCTGGTTTGAAACCGGATTGCTTCCCCGCAGCTGAATTGATCTGGCACTTGTAGTGTTAAATTATGCGCTCCATGACCGTTGTATGTACGGAGGCCCGATCAAAGTTGCTCCAATTAAGAAATTAGTTGCATGCAAGCATCGAATCGCTGAGGCAGCGTAAGAAACGACGCCGCTCCAGATCACAGCAGACATTGCTTTCAGGTAACCGCTATATGTAAGCAGTTCAGCTGTTAAGATTGGAAAGGCTTCCCCGTGCATCAGTGCCTTCAGATTTGAAGCGCTATAGTTGCCTAGTATGGAGGATAGGTATAACCATGCCACTTATATGATCAGACCATTTGTGCCTTGGATGGACGCCAGCTGCAGTATACACTTCCGTGTCTGCAGGAGCAAACACTCCCAAACGCATTTCCCAGAAAAATCCAAATAACCTGAAAATCCCTAAATTTACCTATCAAATTAGCTTCACCCAAGAAATAGCAGGCAAAGGGTTGTGTGGGTAAACCCTAAACCCTAGGGATCAGGGGTTTAGGGGCATTGGGTGGTTGATACTTTAAATCACACGTGAGTAGTATTCTATTTGGGGATACTCTCGTATCCAATATAGAGTAAGATTATATCCTCCTCTTGGGCTACAGTATTTCATATAAGGAATAGAATCTTACTATGTTCAACCACCAAAAAACAACATTATTCACGTGGCCCTAAGTACCTTATAACTGGGGAGTGACAGTTCAGTAGACCAAGGCCACAGAAGGGTTCAGGTTAAGGTTTTGGGTTTTGGGGTTTAGGGTTTAGGGTTCAGGTTAAGGTTTTGGGGTTCAGGTTAAGGTTTTGGGGTTGAGGGTTTAGGGTTTAGGGTTCAGGTTAAGGTTTTGGGGTTTAGGGTTTAGAGTTTGGGGTTTTGGGTTTAGGGTTTATAGGGTTTAGGTTTTGGGGTTTAGGTTGGGTACTGCTCGCTCTCAGTAACAGTTGGATAATAAGTATAATATGGGTATATATAGCCCTTAATAGGACCCTAATATAGACTGTTACTGGGGGCTGGGCAGTAGCCAAGGTTTAGGGTTTGGTTAGGGTTTAGGGTTTTAGGGTTCTGGATTTTGAGAACCCAAGCCCCACTGATAATGAGTCCACCCTTGCTCTCACGCCCCAAAAAAGTACAAAAGCAAGTCTAGCCCCGGGGCCTTCACGTGATCTTTTGCCCTTTTTATTATGGGGTCTCCTTAGTAGAGCTCAACAGCCGGGGAAAGGTACCCTTATTATCAATGGGTTATGGGGGACCTAGCAAAAGACATGAAGGCCTGTACCCTAAACCCTACACCCCAGACCTTAAATCCTGTAGTACACCTGCTCCTCAACTCCTCGTCCCACAGACTAGATACCGAAGAGGCCTGGCCAAATGGGGGATCATGCAGAAGCCTGAATAATCAGCCATGTTCTGGTCCTATACTCCTTGTACAGTTAGGGAGGTATAAAGTACCTGAAATGTACGTCAACGCGATAGTGGTAATCATCATCATTCAGGCTGAACTCTGCAGCAGATGGTAGTGGTGGTGGTGGTAGTAGTAGCAGTAGGAGGAGGAGGAGGAGGGGTAGGTGTGTGTGTGTGTGTGTGTGTTGCAGAGCTTTTCAGGCTCATGCCTTTTGCTTTGAGTCACATTAGGCGCTGTTGCTCGGAAGCTAAGGAGAGCATCCAGCTTCCTGATACCATCGTCCACATTGGAGATTTTGCTTTCCAGAGGTGCATTGCCTTGAAACTTGGCTGTGCATTAACCTTCCCCAAGCCCTAGACTCTAGGCTGAAGGCTCCTGGACCCTGATTATGGGATCCTAACCCTAGCCCCCATAGCCCAAACCTTCCCCCAGATGGGCCCAAAACGTCCTAGGAGCCCTAGACTTTAGCCTGAAAACTCAACTTTGAGCAGGTGTCGTCAAACCAGCTGAGTAGTAATTTAGTTGGGGATACTATTGTACCCAATATAGAGTAAGATTATATCCGCCTTTTGGGGTATATATTTCAGATAAGAAATATAATCTTACTAGGTTCAACCACCAAAAAAACACTACTCAGCTGAGGAAACATGTGGACCTCCCCAAGTCGGTCGCCAACATTGGGGAGGAGGCCTTTGCCGAGTGCACAGCTCTGGAGAGCGTCCGGATTTCCAATTCCGCGACAAAAATCGGAGCTGGCGCCTTTGACTACTGCACAGCATTGAAACGTCTGGAGATTGCCGGGAGTGTGTGGCCGATACTCTGAAGACGTGAGCTTTGGCAGGAGTCCCCTTTAATCATAGTCCCTGAACCGTACGTCCTACAACAATCTCAAAGAAGATCTTGGTGGTGTCATATTCATATTCAAACCCTAAATCCTAAGCCCTAAACCCTAAACCTTTCAGATGAGGTTTTTAGCAAAGTAGAGGCCTCGCCCTTGGGTAGTATACCCTCAAGACTCAAGAGTAGAAGAACCTTACTCAAGCCGCTGAGCAACGAATTTAGGGGTCTCAAGGGCTACAAGATTTAGGGTTTAGGGCTTGCAGGGCATATGAAGTACGGTGGATGCTAAAAATCCTGCATGACCCTAAGCACCTTATACCTTGGTAATTATGGGTTTATAGTATACTAAGGTCATGCAGGATTTTTAGCATCAACAGTATGATACTGCAATAAGGTGAGGGTTCTGAGGGGACTTTATTTCCACCTCCTCAGGCATTACGGTATACATATGGGTGGTTGTCAAAATTATGGTCCCTTTTTGGGTCCCTACTATAGTACGGCACCTAATCTTTAGGGTACCCAAAAAGGGACCACAATTTTGACAACCACCCATATATATAAAGCGTTAGATCTACGGTAAGTGTAGTTGTTTTGAACATTTGGCTCACGCATGCTGTTACCCCAAACCTTTCCCTAAATCCGAAGCCTTGATGCGTATTACCAGGACTGATCTGAAATAAACCCTTCGCCCAAGTTCCTAAACACCATTCGTTACCCTTTACCAGGACGGACATAAACTACACCCTACGCCCTAATTCCTAAGCACTCGTCCTTACTCTAAACCTGAGCCTAAATGCGTATTACCAAGATTGCAGGTAGGGGAACACGCTCTGCAGTCTTCGGCCCGAAAAGAAGCGACATCCTGTTGGGGTTTTCAAGGGTCACAGGGTGGTACGGTGGATGGAGAAATCTTGCACACAGAACTCTTAAACATGTGTAGAGTCTAAGGCACTAGGCGAGGGGAGGCTGGCATTATGTGCCCCCGATAAGCCGCAGAATCTCTATATGCTCCTTTTTTCTTCTATACACCGTTTTAAGACATTATCCCTAAGAAGCCTAACGCTCCTGTCAATTGACGGTGGGATGATTCATTCTTTTGCAGTCAGTCTCAACCCTTTAGGGTTGCAGTTTAGGGTTTAGGGTTCAACCCTTCCCCTTGACATCCATGGTCCATGGGGGTAGTTGCTGCACATGTGCTCCGGCTGCATACTCCTTCTAAGCGGGTGTAGGGTTTCGGATTTGGCAGATAGACCTTGCCCTAAACCTGAGACCTTTGTTGAGCTATGCCGGGTTTCTGGGGCTTAGGGACATCTCCACAGCTACATGCACATGTTTGGAAATTGCCGTACCTGCAACCGGCTTATACTGCAGAAGCCGAGATAATGTTCATGTATGTGATTACCGAATAAGTTACCTCAGGCAGGCCTCAACATGTTTAAGTATTTAGGCTTTACATTATTCGTGCCTGCAGATTTCCCCAAAAGAGCGTGGCGCCCAAAGTCGAGGTCGCTGGCCCTGACCACTATTTTTTCTTCGTACAGAGGCTATCCTAGACCATCGATGTTCCTTTATCCCTCCATATACTTCTATACATATAGAAACTGGAGTCTCTCTAACACCTAAACCCCAAGACCATCCAGCTTGGATACTGCTCAGACTCAGTAACGGTTAGAAAAATAATTGTCACACATGGTTGTATACAGTGTTTTACATTATCCTCATTATAGACTTTTACTGGGTGGGAACCCTAAACCCCTCCAGCCATGGTTGCGGCGCCAGGTTTGGAATTCGGAGACGGGTCAGTGCCTCTCTTCGCTGGCCGCCTCGGCGCAGGCTCCCCTTAGGCTTAGTGGTGCTTCACGGAGGTTTAGGGTTTAGGCCTTGGGGGTGTGAAGCAGCATCATATCTGCCATATCCCCCATACCAAACCCATGCATACCATACATCACCATGACTAAAGTTTCGTCGCATTTGTTTACTNNNNTTTCGCTGGCCTGGCTAGCGGAGGAATTAATCACCTGGAATAAATTTATAATACTTTAATTGTTCCAGACGGAGGACTTGGTGGAGGAGTCTACGGGGGAAGGGGGTCTGCCTAGGATTCGTGCAGAACTTATGCAGGGATGCGCAAGTGCGACGAACTTTCGTCCTGCCGCAGTATTATTGTTTTGCAATTTTTCAGGCTCGGGCTTCGCAGTTTAAAAGATAGGGTCTAGGGGAAAGGGGTCAGGGCTCCGGATTTAGGACTTCAGAGTTAAGCCTTATTGGGACTGCGGGACTTATGATGCGGTGCCTTGAGAAACCTGAACCTGGAAGCTGACAGGATTTTGGTCCAGCGACATCGCTTAAGCTTAGGAGGTCAGGAGCTTTTCAAATGCTAAAGGCCTAAACCCTAAAGCAATAAACTCTAAAACGCTAAACCCCCAAGCCCTAAACCCTATGCCAGCAGAGCAGACAAGATGGGTCAAGCGCCCGGAATCCCAACCGCATCAGTTTGTTGTGCCAGTGCTTACCTGGATCGACTCCCCGTCATATTAAGTTCCCGCCGCAGCTCCCTTGTACCCTGGGACAACTTTCTGCCATCATCGCCCGCTGCTAATTATTATCGACTCTTTTGTTACTATTCGAGAAGTCAAAGTGCTCAGCGCCTGACTTATTTGACCGACCGACGTCCGTAAATAATACTATAGCCCCCAATATAGGAGAAGGATATATACAAGATGTTATCTTACTTGGTTTACCCACCAAAAACAGCGCTACTCTTTTGGACAAGCCTTTCGTTGCCGTCGGACCTACTTGAGATGAGCCACTACACGGGCTTGCTAGAACCCGGGAAGACAAGGATAGCACGTTTCAGCACACGTTTCTCGAGTTCGCACAGAGAGGTTCACAGGTTTCAGAAACAGCCGGTGGATACTTAAACATCCCGCATGACCCTCAGTACCTTGTGAGTTTGGAATTCTGCTAGTATAGTAAAAAAAGTAAACTAATGAGGCAGGAATCCAGTATCACCAGCACTAAACCCTAAACCCTGAGGGCTCCGAAGTAAGCCCCCAGCTACATTTCCCTGAACCCTAAATTATAAATCCTTAGAGTCCTTAAGTACACCCCCTCCTACATTTCCGCGCAATACTTGGAGGGCCTGCGGGGCTTCGTAAGTAGGTTAAGAACCCCTATAACCCAAAAATAACCCATCCCCCTGATTAACTCACTTACTAAGTCCCCCTGACCCTCCAAGCAATATGTACCATGATGGACTTCCTGGCTCTGCTTATATCGGTTCTAGGCCGCTATGTTCCTTTCCGTGAGGGTTTAGGGTCTAGGGTTTAGGGCAATCCATCTAAGCATTTTGATATATACATACATGTGTATATACATATATATATATATGTATAGACCTTAGGTGGCGATGTATTGGGGTGTATAGGAATAATGGAAAATCAAATAGAAAATGCAATTTGAACATGAAATGGAACTTGGGATAAAGGGATTTAGGTAGCAAGACCCTCCTCATACCCTTGTTTGGGGAGGCTACTTAGGCCTTGATAGGTGGAGAATCTAGGTACCTGGATAACCCTAAACCCTAAACCCTATGTTGGTACATCATCTCATAATCCTGGATCACCCCCCCCTGAAACGGCTTCTTTTGCAGGGTGCTTCAACACAAACGCGGGGTAGGGCAGGAGAACCCTAAACCCTAATCCCATGAAAGACCTACTTGGAGGTCCCAGGTAATTGCAGCCTACTTAGCGGATGTATTCACAACCTGACTATACTAGGGAAACTGCACTTACGGAGACTTGTGGTTGGGTTCTAGCCGCAGCTAGTTAGTATACAAATTAGGTCAACCCTCTCTATAGTAATAGCTCCTTAATATGGAGTTAATATGGCCTTAATATACTTACACTAGACCCTTGTGGTACCCATTACCGGGTGGGGGATTGACCCAATACCCGAAGGGTCCAAGTACCTAATAATCATATACTTACCCAAAAGCTATACCAAAATCACTATTACCCAAATCCCAAGTACCTAATTATTGGGTACATGGACCCTCTGGGATATATATAGAGTATACTTGTCCTTACTCTGCCTGAGGAACCAGCAGGTGGCAATTCTTCTTGTAAGCTCGGGCGCAGGTAAGCGAATCTGTCATAGCAAAACTCTAGCCACGCTAGTTGAATTTATACAGTTTGGGCTCCTCCCAGTAATAAGCCTTAAGCCGAAACACTAAGCCATAAACCCGACAGCTCTAAAGCCCAAACTCCACATCCTATGCCCTATAAGCCCTGAACTCACACTTTACCGCAGGTTTGTGCTTTCGCAGAGCTCTACTGCAGCTGACAGATTCGCATGCGACATGCGCATCAAACGCAGCTTTAGGGTTCAGGGTTTAGGGTTTAAAGTTTTGGTATGGAGCCCTTTACTCCACCCTTGCCCTAACGTTCCCTCCCAAACGAGGCTTCAACGAGCCCCAATAAGGCTTTACTTGCCCCAGACCGGTTAACCTGAACGCTAAACCCTACACCCGGAACCCTAAACCCTAAACCCTAGATTCCTTGGGTGGGAAGGGGTGGCAGCCCCAGTTTTCATGCGCACCCCTAAACAAACAAGGAAACCCCTATGAGCTATAATCTAAACTCCTAAAAGGGGTGTTATGCACGGGCTATTCGGGGGGGGGGTACTTGGAGTCAGACTCTAGCTCATCTAGCCCCCGTTTATGGTTTAAGGTCTAGCCTTACCTATATTAGTTTCCAGAAGGGTAAGTGTATGGACTTTTGAACTCCATCAGTGGTCGAAATTGAAGCATATTCAGGCCT
Organism: Symbiodinium pilosum; assembly: GCA_905231905.1. Lineage (NCBI taxonomy): Eukaryota > Dinophyceae > Suessiales > Symbiodiniaceae > Symbiodinium > Symbiodinium pilosum. The sequence goes on from CAJNIZ010009202.1 coordinate 30,651, forward strand.
TCAGAAAGTAAGGGGCCTTGCACTAGTTAGGATATTCCTTGAAATAGCTGTCAAGCATGTCATACAACACGCCCCACCCTATGTTTATAGTACATGTCGCCCGTAGAATGTGGCACTCTACGTTTCGCGGTGCAACATTGTGATCGCTTTTGAAATTCTGCGCTTGACTTCGAAAAAGTGTGCTTCCGGACCCAAACTCTATACCCTTAAAACTTGCACCCCAAGACCTCTCGATCTGAAACCGCCAGACCCTATATAAACCCTTAAGCCAACCCTAAGCCCTAATAAGTCCTAAACCATTACCAGAAGCCCATAGTTCCATTCTGAGAGATTTTTGTCGTAGCCGCCCTGGGAGTGCGTCCTATCGGCTTCTCCAAATCATCCTAGGATGTAGGGAGCTTAGATTTCAGGATGCAGGGTTTAAGATTTAGGGTTTAGGGTTTAAGATTTAGGGTTTAGGGCTTTGGATTTACTTGGTCCTGGGGTTCTTAGTTCGAGAGGCATTTCTAATTTTCAGACGTTTATCAGGTGTTGTTGCCCAAGCCAAGAGGGTTCAAGTACCCAAAGAAAGAAGCTGCAGGGCCCAACTACCATAATCTGAATTTCTTTGTGCTTGTACCTAAAGACCTAGCATTTAGGTACCTGTACTAGAGGTAACTGACCCTAAACCCTAAACATAACATTCGGGTATCTGGACTCTTAGGGAAACCAAAGGGTTTTGGGGAATCTTTGAAATCGAGCTATCTGGGGTGGAAGGCGGAGTAGGAGATTTGCAATCTCTCGAGCTGGATGGTTACGGCCGAAAATTTGCTAGGGTTTAATGGGTTTAGGATTTAATTTAGCAGCCAAATCTGGATACTCCTATAAGCCCTATATTCCCTACAGCTTCCATCTAATATATCCCTATGTACAGGGTACAGAGAAAGTCTCTTTCCATTTGTTCATCATTTGCTTTTCGACTTGATCATCATTTGCTTTTCGACTTGATTCCTCGTTGTTTCGGGTACCCAGCCTCCTTCCTTACCTGACATAACCCCGTATAAAACCCTGTGCAGACAGAGTTGCCACATGCTCCTTGGATTCTCCATTGTGAGGAATGTCTCAGGCTTCTACATTGCATAGTCTCCATGCGCCCTGCCCTTACTGCAGATAAACCCATTCTCCACTACATGTTCCACGTGCTCTTCAATTCGATTGGTTCTCCACTATCCTGACCTAAAAAATAACCTTACACCATAAACCCAAAGCCTAGAGCCAAAACTCTAAATCCTGAACCCTAACACCGTAGACATTCGTACGAAACCCCCTTTAACCCCAGTAAAGGGACATAACATATCTCACGCGTTCGCCTACTACCTCCCAGTTCCCCCTGGATTGAGGTTCTTGGGAGTGCTTAGGGCTAATTACGCTTACTTAAGGGGCAAGCTAGGGGGGTAGTATAGAGGGCAGTAGTAGGGGAACCCATAAGCCCCAAACCCTAACCCCTAAAACCCTAAACCCCATCCCTACAAAGCCCTGAACCCTAAGTAATCCCTAAGTTGGAGGCTCCCCGATATAGTCACTTGAATTAAGTTCCTGAACAGCAACGCAGTTTAGGGGTCTTGGGCGCCTCGGGGTTGGTCTAGAACTAAGGAATCCCTACGGCGACTCCGTACATGTACCATAGTCTAAACAGTTCAGGACCTGATGGAAAAGCGCTTATCTTGGCGCTTGTTGCTCTAGATTCCCAACCCCTAAGCTCTCAACTGCCGAAACCCCAGCCCAAATCTATCAACCCTAAACTCCAATCTTCGGCTTTAGGGTTTAGGGTTTGAAGTTGTAAAGCCCAGCCCCAACCCTCAACTGTGAGCCCTGCACACCAATCCCCTCAAGTCTAAGCCCTCAACCCCCATCCCAATGCTAAACTCCAAACCCTGAATCCCTAAAC
>CAJNIZ010009202.1:55888-73463 GCA_905231905.1 Symbiodinium pilosum
AGTTATAACCCAAATATAAGTCCCACAACTATAGTTACCCTAGATATAATTGGGTTATAACTACAGTTACTAAGTAGGTTATGAGTACAATGGACCTCCAAGTAGAATGTTGTACAACCTTTGCCAGGCTAGCATGGAATCCCAAAACAACCTTCCCTCAAGAGGACAGTAGCCTCCATGCCGCAGTAAGGCCTTTATGAAGGTTCCTTATCAGTTCTGGAGGGGTACCTCACAATTAAGGCGTATTCCTGGACCCTTAACATTGGCCCTTACGAAGCCTTCCAAGCAAACGAAGCTTCACAAATGCCCACAAATGCTAACCTCACTTGGATGCTCAGGCACAGTCTTACCACGCAGATTATTCCGGGTGATGCAAGGCCCCCTGAACAAAAGGGTCCTAAGTACCTTTTCGAAGTAAGGCTTCTGCAGTCAGAGTTCCTCGTGTGGTTTGGGGAAGTATTTCCTATACGGCTACATAGGACCCTTTGGGTGAAGCAAAGTGAGTGTCAGAATGCAGCTGTTGAGACATCCGGGCAGAAGGGCTGATTCACTGAACAGCACTGTCGACGAACCCTATGTTCAACGTGAAATGTTTTTTGGAAAAAACCCTAAGCCCTGAACCACATAAAGATAAGCCCAGTTATAAGTAGTTCCTGAGTCCCATGGACCTCCAAGTATAGTAGTTCCCGTATTTGCTCCCCCACTCTCACTAAAGCGTTAAGGTTTGGTTCCAAATAGGCTGAGGTTGAGGTTAGTTGGGGCTTTGGGTTTAGGGTTCAAATTTTAAGGTTTCAGGTTTAGGGTCTCGGGTTGGGGTACCATGAGCAGGGGTCGTGGGTAGCGCAACACCTCCTAGTCCCTAAAGGTCCACATTATACAGGTATCATATACCCCCCCAAGAACCCAAGCAACGATTGCTATTGTAAGAACCCCCACGCATGTTATCATGAGTGTACCAAAAACCCTATATAGCCCCGTATGACCCCTATGTAACATGAACCCTCAGGGAGTAGAGTCGCTTTTTGAGAATTAACAATTTCCCTACGAGTTCTGTAATGGACCTATTGTGGATTCGGAAATCTTGCACGACCTGATACACCTCATACCTAAATATTTATCGTATTCTGGGGATCCTACGTGGTGCAAGATTTCCTCCCTCCACCATATTCACAAGTATTCTTGGAAAGTACAACGCCGGATTGCTTCGTTGCGGAGCCCTTCTACCTCACTGTTTCTTGCGTCTCTCCGTGGTCCCATTTCCAAACAAGTGCTTTCCCTCTCCGCATAGGTTATATAGTGATATAGTCAAGGTTCATACTATGTCTCATAATAAGTACTTTGAAGCCCATGTATATACTGTATCATTCCTTGAGACTCTATTTAAGCCTTCCTCCTCCTCAAACAGGCAATGCTCCCTTGGGTGACAGCTGTCTAGCTGGGTGGAGGTGATCTGTATTTCTCGGGGTCTGTGGCAGACCCACAACCCTACCCAGTTCAAGTTAGAATCCAACAACTGTCCTAAGACATGTGGAAGGCTTCCCGCACAATCTACGTTGTCCTGAAAGATGTGTCGTTATAAAGAAAAGAGGGAAGGAGGGACTGATTCGAGCAGACTCAGTCTGGAATAGCAGAGGTTCCCGTGTTCCAACAGCTCCAAGTAGCTAGGTAGTACGTACGTGGGGTCACGCGGGATTCCTACGTAGCATGTATATCTCACGGAGGGGTGAAAAGCCCATAGGACTTGGATTAACGCAAAGCCCCAACTCCTCGGGCTATCATGGCCCTCTGTCCTGGTGGCACTCTCATCAGCACTTATGAGGCACAAGTGCATGGCTATGAAAGAGAGAGCAAGACAACCCGCTCAGCCGATGGTGCGCTTAGAGTGAGCTAGATGCTTTTAAAGGAGAGCTGTCCACATATGAGGTATGAAAGCCCAGTTTTTTGTTCGTAATTACGTTGATGGCTCTAGTTAAAACGACCTATAAGAGAGAACATGCGTTCTCCGATCGTTGCCACTCCATTCTCGTTCAGGCGGGGGGTTTAGGTTCGGGCAGGACAAAGCGGAAGAGTTGAAGAGTTGACGGCTTAAGCTTAGAAGTAGGGTCCAAGCCTCGAGTTTGGGAGCAAGGGATCTTTTTTCTGAGATTATCAAGGTGCCACTCTAGGATTCTTGGCCTACATGAGAAAAGGTTTTCGGGTGGATGGTTAGTTCTTAAAAGAATGGGAGGATGGGGATGTTGATCCACAAGTCCTTGTGGAACTACCCCAAATCATACCCTTGCCTCCCCAGCCGCTATCTGTAAGCGTGATGATTATGAGCTTGATCTGAAATTATACCTACCAGTCTTCGCCTTGGATTGCAACTGGTGATTTGAAGAGTAGGCATCAGCAAGCATCGCCGCTGGCATTCCCATGTTTGGCAAACTAGCTCTAGGGAATCTGTCCGACGGCATTCGGCTCAAGCTGGATCTTGGCTCGTTTGTGGTTGGAGGCGCCATTGTCTGTGTAGCAGAAGAACACCACGGACAACTAGCATCCATCGCGGCGGGTTTTCCATGGTCATGGCTTTAGTGCAATATTCGTGCATCCTATCCTTTGTAAATGCAGCCCTCCGAAAGCAGCATATTTCAGGTGCCCTCCACATTTCAGAAATGCCAGCCAGGAGGAGCTTTTGTGAAAGGTATTTCAAGTTCGGCAGAGGGAGTTGGGGGGATTGTAAGCAAACATTTCTTCGTTTTTGGGGATGCACTGGTTACGCAAAGATCTGTTTCATTTCTGTCCTGGCAAGCCACCAACAACTTATTTTATTCCATTATCCGAAGCCTAACCCTAACCTTCTAAATCCTAATTCCTAGGCGCTCAACAAGCTTTACTGGACTAGCTGGGTGAGAGAGGAAAAACCAGGTTGTAGATCTCAAGCACAAAGCCTTGCACCCATTGCTTCAAACTTTAGACCTCAACCCTGAATCCTCGAAAGACCTACATCTGGGGTCACGAGCCTTCCATCCCCAAAGCCCTTGCACGCTCCGAGCCCCAAGCCTTGCTTATTTTGTCTTACGAGGAGCTGTGGGAACGATGACCTCAAGGCGTTACGTCGCGCAGATGGATCGACGGCCTCGGAGTCCTTTGAATTCCCGGATGGCCCATGCAAAGCACATTGGTCCGAAGACGTGCTGGAAATGCAAGCCCGAGCCAACCTCAACGGAGGGCTGGTGCGCCTGGCTTCGTCGGGTCCTGTGCTGCTGCTGATGCACGCTCTTTTTAACTGCCCCTATATCGTCGTCTCAGCCGTAGCAGTTGTTATCGTCATCGTTTTCTTTGCAGGTGCTCCTAGTGGTGGAAGTAGGTGTAGTCTGTTGCTTCAGTTATTGCGCGCCCGAGTTTTCTTGCAGCCATTTTTGCACAAGACTTTGGCCACGCTTAGCTGGGGCCGTTCACCTTGAACGGCACGCCGCTCGTCTTGCCTTCTCTTCCGCCAGCCAATGCGGGGCCGCAAATCCAGGCCCGGGCCGTCTTTTATTTAGCAGTGGAGAAGCTCACACCTGAGCCCCGAACATGTATTCTTTCTTAGTCTTGCTGCAGCCCAGAATAATTAAGCGCACAGCCCCTCTTTGGGCCTTCATTTTTGAGGCTTGCGCTGCCATATATACTGCATGTCCAAAAGTTGGGAAAAAGGACCTAACATGAAGTTGTGAGGCGAGTTCTCCGGAGGGAAGTGGAGTCGAATGGAGTAGGGTGGGGTGGGGTGGAGCAGAGTACTTTATTTGGATGCTCATATACGAGCGCAAAACATGCAACGACGCTTCCGCATGGCGTTTCGAGGACAGCTCGTCATGGACCTCCCCAGACCTTCCAAGTAGCCCCCAGTCAAATTCAGGCGGAGTGCAATTCGTGATAGTGGTCCAGTTGTAGGCCAATTTTCCAGCAGGTATTGGGGAGGCCCTCATTTGCATGGCGCTGGATTGCAAGGGGAGGGCCTTCGACCTACCTTCAAGAAGTTTGGGGCGACACCCAAGGAGCTCGTGCGTTGCACGCCCATGGTGGCCTTCAGCTTCACGAGATTGCAAATTAAGACCAGTTGAGAAGATGTTCTGTCTCCTCCTCCAGGGAGTCGTCCAATCCCGAGCACCAAGCCGACCGTCGGCCCAAGCCCACACACCGCGGCCACCGTGAAAGTGAGCGAGTTCGCGAGCGTGCTGCCTCCAGCCCCCAGCCTGCCAGGAGCTCCCCCTTCACTGCCGTCCCGCCGGGGCCTCTCCTGCACCTCATGTTAGCCCTCCACCCCACAAGCGTTCCCCTTGATTGGGCTTGCTTGGGGCCCGTGTATTGCTAGGGGATCTGTAGCTTTATGGCCCTACTTCAGGAGCATGTGTGCACCACTAGCAGGCCCATGGCCTTAGCTCGGGAAACTTGATCAATGTGTACAAACGGAACCTTGAAGTGCACCTAGAGTAGCCAGTGTCAACAGATATGTTGTTCCTAAAGTTTTGGTGGTTTCGCTTGTTTCATGACGGTCCATCCTTACCTCTTAAACTTTGAACGTGATTGTTTTTATTAGTGACTATGCAGAGGCCATTTTATCTTCGCACACTTTGCCAGGCTTCTTGCGCGGCGTATGCATGTTTGCACTACGTATTAATTGTCATTGACTACGCAGCCAAAGACATGAAATGCTGTAGCCGCCAGAGAAATTGCCGGATTCACCATGCAACTTTGCACGGCAGGGCGGGTATGTCTGCAAACTCTTTAATTGCGAGTGTTAATCGTGGAGAAAAAGCCTCCCACAAGCCTTGACATCACTTCTCCGGCACGTGCTGGACTTTACGGCGTTGTTCTAGCGTGGGTAGATATTTTTGAGGAGCAAATCATCGTGAACTTGCCCCGAACCTCTTATGTGATTGTTCTTTGGGTGGATTATACTCCTTTACCAACCGTAGCATATCCCGAAAGAACCTCATAGGAATTTATTGGCAAACCCAATTGCTGTCAAGCATACAGCTATTTCGGCGCACTTCACTTGGGCCTTACACCTAAGAGTTCTGATTACGATAGTAATGTCGGGTTTAGGGTCTAGCACTTATTGGAGTGTACGGTTTAGGGTGGATTACATCTGGCACGGCTGGTGGTGTTTCAAAAGAGCTCTTTTGTGATCCTTACGTGGGCCCCGAAGATTCCTGTAGAATCCCGATATATCCCAAAGGCTCCCAAGAGTTTCCTTTTTTTTGTTGTATTCGGAAGATCTATGTGCATCCTTCCTGACTGGGTAAAGGGACTGTTATGAAAAGGTAGGATAAAGTAGGTGAGTGCACCTTAGGTGTCCTTTCGTTTACTTGGGGGGAGTTAGGGTTAAGTAAGAACAGCTCCGCATGTAGGAAACACGTGTAAAGGGTTACTTGTTCCAGCTTATGTCCGGCAGCAGTTAATTAGAAGATGCATGAACCGTTTTAGAGCCACCTGGAGAAGAATATGCGTTTCACAGCACACCCCACGGAGACACGGTTCGCAGCTCCATCAACATTATAAGCCTCATGGTTTTTACTAAGTTCCGGTGTTCCGTTCCGTCCAATAAATATGAATAAAAAAATCAGTGTAGAAGTAAAAAGTCTGAAGGTAGCCAAATGGCGCTTCCCAAGCTGAGCAAGTTGGGTTTGTAATTGCAATAAGCTTCAGCCGTAAACTCGATTTAAGGAATCCGTCAGGAGGCCGTTATGTTGTTGAAAAACGCATCAACTAGAAGCTATTGGGAGGAATCATACCACGATGTCCACACTTAGTTTAGACATCCGCCCGGACAGAGCAGAAGTATCTTGGGCTTGCGGGCGCGGCGTCGGACTGGCAGAAGTACTATTAATGAGAGTTTTTCGGAATGTTTCTTTGCATCGTAAGGTTTGGGGATGCTGTGATTAGGAATTGTAGTCGTTTAGATGGTGCAAGCTATGCAGGCGTTATATGTTGTTATCAGTGGTAGGGTCACAGGCAAGTTTTCTAGCCACATTTCAATCGGTGTTTATATGAACATTTATTAGTCTCAGATCGCTGAATGGATACAAACGGGCCGATTGCCATTGCTTGGGGTTCGGGACCTAGCGTGTGACGTGTATTAAAATTGGCTTAGACCCTCCAACAGGTGAACGTACCAAACTATGACATACAACGCCGTTTTTCTTATTGGCAGTTTGCTGCCCCTGGCGTAAACGCTTTCCCTTCACGCTTTCTCCTTACGCTCAGTTTGAAAGCCTAAGAACTTTGTGTTCTCATAACCCGTTTTTAAGGTCCCAAATTCAGGTTTGGGATCCCACCTTGCTATCATCATGAGTTCCCCTACTACCCCCTTGGGTTCCCCTCAATTAGGGATACTAGTTAGGTGGGATACTAGTTAGGTGGGAACTTGCGGGGGTTGGCATGGGGGCGGGGCGTGATAGTTGAACGTTTTGAGCAACTTGAGACTCCGAATCTTATGTTTTAGGGTTTGGGGTTCGAGACTTTTGGGTTGCAGGTTTATGTGTGGCGGTCTGCAAGGTTCTATAAAACAATGGAGAATCAAATTTCAAAAAACGATGGGAAATGAAATGCAAATTGGGCATAAGGTCTCGGTTAAGCTTTATTTGGAGGTCCTTGGTATTCCGATGACTCACGTATAAGTTACAAAACTACAGTTACCTTTGATGTACTTGGGTTGTAAGTACATATGCTAACCAGGCTGTCAGTACCTTGGACCTCCAAGTAAACCCTCGAAAGCTAAGCTCTAAGCTTAAAACTCTGCAGCGTGGGGTCCACACTTTGAGCCCGAGCCATGATGCCTTAAGTGCGAAACCCACGCGGCCTTCACTTAGAACTCTCAATTTGGCATCCCAGAATCACGTTGGAAATCCTCTCATGCCCTCTCAGGTCCCCAAGTTCGCGTGGAGGTCCAGGGTAATACTCGCCTACTTAGACTTAGCAACTGCGCATACAGCTTGATTTGATCTGCGGTAAATTGGCTTTTGGTGGATTTGCACGGACACCAAGTCGGTTCTATGGCTCCGAACCTCTGTAAGCTTACGTAGAGAAAGCCAGGCTCCCATTCTGTACTTACAGCTTTGGTATGTTGACCTAGTATAAAGGGTCTACGTGATTCTAGGACCTGTATATCCTTGAGAGTGAACCCTATGCAATTCCCATAACCTCTATATAATCCCTATAATCCCTGTAGTTTCCATTTCCTTTCCATTATCCCTATAAAACCTCTATAATCCCTATATAATCCCTTATAAGCCCTCCTAAAGGGTGTAGGGTAAACATCCCCAAGAGAGAAGCCGGCCAATGCCAAAGCCCGCGAGGGGTGGAGAAGTAGACTGCAGCAGCCTCTGAGCAGCCGAAGACCCCAGCATCCTTTTTGCTTAGGGTTTAGGGCATCCTTTTTGCTTAGGGTTTAGGGTTCAGGGTTTTAGGGTTTTAGGGTTTTTGGGTTTTAGGGTTCAGGGTTTTAGGGTTTAGGGTTTCAGGTTTTTAGGTTTTTAGGGTTCAGGGTTTCAGGGTTTTTAGAGCTTGTGCTAAGAGCTCAGGACTGTCGACGGATGCGATGCGCTTTCTCAAAACCGCGCATATACATTGGGTACTGCCCCCAACTCCTTAACAGTTGGAGAATATTAGCAGTATAGTGATATTGCCCGTATTATGAACCCTATTGTAGACCGTAAATGGCAGGACAATTCCTGAAAAAAAACACAAGGATCCTTTTTCAATGCCGATGTATGCTGCATATACACCCCTCAGGCCTCCTAAGCTAGAAACATATATGTATACGCACATGCTAACTTTCTCGCACCTCAACCCAATTTTAGAGTTTACCCGGAACCTCCTATGTAGTCCCCTTTTTTCAGGTTGTTGACTATAATCCGAAACCAGAACAGTCCCTTAAAGGAGCTACATAGGAGGCCTTGGGTAGAGTCGTGTTGGGATCGTCAGAGTTTTTCATCGATATGAACCCGAAAGTCCCAACCATCCCACTTTGTGGGGGAACCTGCGTTTGGTTGTAGGTTAGGTCGCCTACTTTTGATATGTTCTAGCAGGGCTCAGGGAGGCCGTAATGAGGGGATATAGTAGTCTTGCCCAACTCGAGGGCCCCTCAGGGTTTAGGGTTTAGGGTTTAGGGTTTAGGGTTTCGGAAGTTCATGGACCCAATATATTGTAGCTGTTTCCGTTTGATTTTCTATTATCCCAATATCACCCCAATATACTACAATAGTTTCCAATGGACCCTATTGCAAACGGGAAGTCTGATTTGGCCTCTACTTGTCCCTGAGCGAGCTAGGCTGAGCCGGCTGGATGGATTCTGAGCAGGTTTGTAACCCACTGATATATAATCACTGCGCCTAAGCCCCAGAAAGCCTAAGTAAGCCCCCCAAGCCAACACTCTCTCATTGTTTATTAATCCCCACCCCCGTCATAATGAATATCCCCCATTAATTGTGACATGCTATACTGGAATCATTCATTTTTAGTGGATAAGAGTAGAAATGCCACGCTGCTGCGGCTTCATATCCAGGGCATTCCAAAAACATCCTAAGCCCTTTGGGGGCTCCAGAGTAAGGATGTAATGTGACCCCCTTCGTACTAATATTGCACACTCCGCCACCGTTCCACCGCCTAATATTATAGATTCCCCCGAATCTGGGTGTGGGGCCAGGGAGTGCTTAACGTTGGTATGAAGGTGTTAGTACATTGGTGTATGTAAAGACTTTGAACCTTGCACCAGAAAAAACTTCATTCTAGTCTTCTAGGCCCACATTCGGGATGCTGGGCTGGCAGAGAAGCTGTCCAATGGTGCAGAAACATTAATGGACTGCAGAACATTCCAGGCAAGTGTTCATGGTTAGATTGCGAAAACCTATGTTATACCCAGGGAGCTTCCGATACGTAGTCTCTTTACAATACATCAGTGCTGTGCCATATTTCACGAGTGGTTCGTAATATGCCAGGCTAAGTGTAGGGTTTTGGGTTTAGGCGCTTACAGTGTACAGTGCCAGCATGTTTTGGGAATTTTGTTTTCAGGGTGAAATAGATTTCTTCTCGCAATTGGGATTGCATGGGGGCTTGCCAGGGATAAAGTAGTAAAAAAAGGGCATAGAGTTCAGGGATTAGCTGATATTCTGGATTCCTGTGGGACGTGTGGAGTTCCAGGTCTAGTATCTGCAGCAGGATTAATTAGGTGGACCACCCATCCAGTAGTTGTGACTATAAAGGATAAGGAGGATTATACTAGGGTCGTCTCATATTCCTATCATTTCACTAAATGAGGGTGGGGGCAGTCCTCTCAAAGGATTGACATCAACATTTCTGGCTAGGTGTTCTCTCAGCTCACAAGGGTCCAATGTGTCATACCAGGGAACATGTTGTTGCTTTACCATCGCTACATTGACTGGGTTGCTGTTAAGTTACTATAATATGGATGGGTATATAGAGTTTAGAGTTTGGGGCTTAGGGTTCAGGGCTTTGGCCCCCAATCATGATGACTTTCCATGTCAGACGGGAAATAAGATTGGTATTCCCAGAACGACACCCTCCCACTTGCATCCATCTTCATAATACGTTTAGAGAAGCCCCATTCACATTCCCTAAAGATCAAAATCATACACGTAATGACAAGTAGCAAAACCCCAATACAAGACCCTTGAAGATTTGCGGAACGCTTACACCCAGGTATGTGGTGTGTGTATATATGTATATATATGTGTATATATATATATATGTTCTTGAGCCTGGAAGCACAAAACTTGCACCCTTGGGTGCGAAGTATCTACCATTTACCTTCACGGACCCTTAGCATACAGCCCTAAACCCTAAACCCTGAACGCCTAGGCCCTAAACCCTAAACCCACTAGATTTCATGGAGGTGTGTCTGAGTGCATTAGCTTTCCTTCATGGGAGAGATTCCCCCGAGTCTTCTCGCCATAGCATTGTTTGGTTATGGAATCCCTTAGGGTTTAGGGTTCATGGTTTGCTGCAAATTCCTAAAACCTAAATGTCTTGAACCCAGAACACCTTCAAAAGGGACCTTACAAATCCTAGCCCTGAACCCTAAACGCAAAACCCCTAAACTCCAAAACCCCTAAACCAAAACTCCATAGACCCCTCTGAAAGGACCTACGTAGAGTTGTGTCCCTTAAAGGCCTGGCCGCAGCAGAGTCAGCCACGGACTCGCGTGTATAACGCACGGCGCTCTCGCTTCAAATTGTGGAACAAAAGTCTACTGTAAAAGGCTTAGTGTCTCGGGTGTAGTGCTTAGTGCCCCGAACTAACATGGCACCCCATCTAGCCCCCAGCTGAAGGGTCTTATCGGTCACTTTTTGGAGGTTCCACATTAGTCTTCAGGAGGGTAACGCAGTGTAGTTTCAAGACTTTCGAAGGTTGTTGTAAGATAGCTCAAAGTAGGTGTAATTGCGAGACTTGAGGGCCCAAAGTAGAGAGCTTTTCATGGTGGGGTCGACTTATGCGCCCGCAGCTAGAGGTTGATAACTTCTTCGGAGGAGATATATCGCTTCATGGCTTTGACGAGTGACACAGACCTTGGATGCCTTCGCCCCCCCTAGGGTTTAGGGTTTAGGGTTTAGGGTGAAACACAACAAATCACTGTCTGATTGAGAGTAGGGCCTGTAGCAATGGATCCTTCTAGTAGCTGGGCCCTGTAGAACACCCAAAGAACAGTAACTTCACTTGTTTTCCAGTTCCTGTACTCCCTGAGCCCTGGATCTTATCAGGGTTTAGGGGTTAAGGGTTTAGGGGTCCATCTTCTCCTGAGGTTCCATATGCCTTGGGGTTATTGAAATAGACATTGTTACTTAGGTTTTGGGGAGTATGTGATAAGTATGTACTTTCGACTCTTAGGGTCTTAGGGCTCTTTTCCAACAAGCAACAAGCAAATTTAATTCCAAACTGAAAACAATCAAAACAAATAAGCTACGGTAGGAGCCTACCGGTGATGATATTCCTTCTTCGTGATCTGTCCAGCCAATGTAGAAGACTGAATAATGACCAATATCGCGGTTCTAGATTGCTGGTAGGCTTGTAGAATTGTAGTAGTATAGCGTCCCTCCAGTAGGCCTCACATTGGTATTGGTCATCAGTCAGGATTCGGCATTAAATCTGAAGCACGAGCCTCCGAACCGTAAATCCTTAACCCTGACAATCTCAAATCACTATCCCAAAGCGTCCATGTACCTATGTAGTACATACCTGGGCTTCAAAGTAGTTTCATGGGCACCCCTTTGGGCCCCAAGTATATACTATGTAGCTACATGGAGCCCTTGGGTATGGGCTTGACTCAGGGCTTTGCATGTGGAGCTCAGGAGATAACGTCAGTCCTGAGAGCACGATTTGCTCCAAGACATTGGCAATCCGGGTTATTAGTCAGGGATTGAGCGACAGATTTGATTTATGTTTATTGTAAACCCTAAACCCCTAAAGCCCTAAACCCTAAACCCTAGAGACCTGGATCTTCTGGAGTGGGGTAAAAGGCTACACCGCCAAAGTTTGATCTTGTTCCAGTGGGGCCGCCGGCTGTTTCAGGTCCAGAGGCTTGCCCATGGTTTCCGCAGCTATAAGGGGGTATAAGGTTGCAGAAAGGTATATACGGTCCATGCAGATATGTCTATATATACATATGTGCACCTAAGGGTCAATGACCCAAATAGTAGGGCTTTAGGGCCCAAATATCATCAATATTCATGGTGTTTGGCACCTAAAGCCCCATTATTTGGGTCCCTGAACCCTTAGGGTACACACCCTAAACCCTAAACCCTAAACCCTAAACCGTGTTATGGCGTAGTTTTGGCCGCCCGAAGAATGGGAGCCGCCTTTGTGAGTTCCTCTCATAAAGATGATGGTATATGGTGGCGTCTATGGGGCGGGGGTCTGTTTTTAGGGTTTAGGGTTTAGACCACTGTTTATGCACAACTTCCATATCTTTGGTCTCTGGATTGTTTGTTCTACTTGCATTTTCAACTCATAACCTATGTTGTAACTCCACCTATAGCGTAATGATACGCCCCAGAACTACATGTACTCCAATGTATGATTGGGTTATACGCGCAGTAATTATTGCTAAGTAGGTTATCAATGCAGAGGGCCAAGAGGGACCAGACGCGCATGATATGGGCAACCGGGCCCCAAGCCCCAAGCCTCTAAACCCTGGACCATCGTAAACCATAAGCTCTATAAGCTCTGCAGCAAGATCATGCAAGTCAGCGCATCTGGCCCTTACCCACATGGTGGACCAGAGAAATCCTGGTATACCTTCTTTGGGGAACATTAAGGTTCTGGGCTTCGGGTTTATGGGGTAGTTTAGTCTTATAGGCTTTGGGGTTATATTGGAGTTATATTGGAGTTATATTGGGGTTACATAAGGGTTATAGGGGGGTAATATAGGGGTTACATAGGAGATTCCACGCTAGTTCAGGAGTACTTGGAGGCTAATGTGACCGAGCAACTACTTCTGACTTAGCCTAGAGCCCCACTTGTTACCCCCTGAGGTGGGACGTTGCGAGGTTCTTAGTGAGAACAACGCGTACCTCACCTATGAGAAGTAGGGTCCAAGGACCCAAATAATAGGGTCCCTTCAAAGGGGTTATAGGGGGATATATAGGGTTTAGGGTTTAGGGTCCAAGAAACCAAATCATAGGGTTTAGGGCCTAAGTACTATAATATCAATGGTGTTTGGGGACCTAAACCCCCGTTATTTGGGTCCTTGAACTCTTAGGGATCAAGTCAGTTGGACCTTTCCAATCAACGAATAGCTGCTCAGGGAGCCCAGAACCCCTTTACTAGATGATACAGTTATTGTCTAAGCTCCTGAAAGAGGGTTATATAGGGGATTATATGGGGAGTATGATAGTGGCTATTAAGGGGATACTAGAAGTCTAGACTATAGCTCATCTTCCTTTAACCATATTCATATGGCATACGCCTTCATTCAAGTACACTGGGCTGTGCGGCTGGGCTTGAGGCGTACGGGTTGTGATTTGTTTGGGCAAGTGCACATATGCGGATCCCCTTCAACCTGCAGTGATTCCAAGGAAACCGGTGAGATTCGTTTCTGTCATCATAAACCGTAAGTCCAAAAACACTAAAACCCTAAACCCTAAAACCCTAAAACCCTGAACCCTAAAACCCTTAACCCCCAAACCCTGAACCATATCCCTGTAATTTGTGCATATCCGTAGGATCCCTACGGATACGCTTAGGACCTAGGGCTTAGAGATTAGCATTACTCTAAACTAAAACCTATACCCTAAACTCCTATAAACCCTAAACCCTACTCTGACAACCTATACCCTAAACCCTAAATCCTAAACCCTAAACCCTATACCCTAAACCCGAAACCTTCAATCTAAACGGGGATTCCTTGGCCTCGCGATGGCTGCGACCTGCGTTGGTCGCCAGGAGCCGGAGGCCTGCCGTAGCCTTCCCTTACTGTTTAGAGTTTAGGGTTTAGGGTTTAGGGTTTAGTATGGGCCCCTGATATGGGGTCTAAGGGTGTAGGGTTTGTTTAATTCGGTTAGCAGTATGACCCCCTAACAGGGGGTCTAAGAGCTTAGGGCTTAGGGCTTAGGTTAGAAGTATGGGCCCCTAATATGGGGTCTATGGGTCTGGGGTCTAGAGTTTGGGGTTTAGGATTAAAAGCTAATTGAAGTATGGGCTCCTAATAAGGGGATTCTAGGGACCCTTCAAAGTACATATGAGCTATAGCCTAAACTCCTTAGAAGGGTTTATATAGGGAATTACTTCAGGGGTTAGTATAGAGGTTATTAAAGGGGGGGATACTAGGAGTTTAGAACTATAACTCACCTATGGTAGATAGTAGGCTCTTAGGTTTCAACCTCAGGGTCTCTGTCCGGCTGCTTAACCAGACTAGGTTTTACTCAATGGGGCGGGGGTTAGTAGGGAATGAGGGAATGTTTTCTGTAGGGAGTATGTAGGGATTATGATCCCATGTTTCTTACAAACCGCTAGTAAGTTAGGGTTTGGGGGGGGTTCGGGTTCAGCGTTTCGGGTTTAGAGGCTTAGGGCTAGGGCTCCGGGTTTTACAGTTGAGGGCTTAAGAGCTTTAGGTTTAGGGTTGAGGAGGGCGGGGCACCATGACCAACTCCGGTAGGCTTTCATAAGACAGGCACATACATTCCCAATGCATATGAGCTATAGTCTAAACTCCTTAAAGGGGGGTTATATAGGGGATTATATAGGGGACTACTATAGGGGTTATTAAGGGGGATACTAGGAGTTTAGACAGTGGCTCATATAGAGGCAGCTTGGCTTGAGGAGCAGGAAGCTTATAACGACGGCAGCACTAGCAGCACAGAGGCCTTACCAATGGATACTTTGACTTTCAGAGATGACGTTGCTCATGAGTTCTGGCACATCCTGGCTACTACATCTACATCTATGTTTCGGTCTGCGTCTACGTCTGTCTACAGCTACATCTTCCTCTACTTCTCCTACAAACACATCAGCACACACCAACAGCAACACCAACACAAATCGCAACAGCAGTACCACCAACAGCAGCGCCAGCAGCAGTAAAGGCAGCAGCGGCAACATCAAGCAACAGCAACGGCAACAGTGGCAACCATAGCAATAGCAGCAGCAACAGCGGCAGCAGCAGCAGCAGCAGCGGCGGCGGCGGCGGCGGCGGCGGCGGCAGCGGGAGCGGGAGCGGCAGCGGCGGCAGCAACAGCAGCAGGAGCAACAACAGCAAAAACAA
Organism: Symbiodinium pilosum; assembly: GCA_905231905.1. Lineage (NCBI taxonomy): Eukaryota > Dinophyceae > Suessiales > Symbiodiniaceae > Symbiodinium > Symbiodinium pilosum. The sequence goes on from CAJNIZ010009202.1 coordinate 70,626, forward strand.
CCGCCGCAGCAACAACAGCAGCAGCAACAACAACGGGACCGGCAGATACAGATGCAGCAGCGGCAGCAGCGGCGGGTTTCCTGTTATCTTTTGACATCGTAGGTGCCGCCCAGACACCGCAGGGAACGAAACTCACAGGCATAAATTTGAAGCCCTGAAGCCCTGAAACCTCAACCTGAAATGTGTGTTCAGGCTGCCTCATGGCGTCGAAACTCACTCAACTCCTTTATGCACGGCCTGGCGCGGCCCTCGCAGGGGGATTTGGACTGCTTTCCAGGCTAATGTGTTTTTGCCCTTGGCTGTTCTTGTTTGGCCTAGTGAGTTTCCCCCCCTAAACCCTCAACTCCTAGGCCTCAACCCTAACCAGGCATGGAGGTGAAATCCTGCGGGTGGCAAGGTCTGTTTGAGGGCTTTATGAACAAAGTTTGGGGGGGGTTCCCAGGAGCGGGACCCCAATATGTTATATACGTGTGTAGATACGTTTTCCATATGTGCCTAGAAGGGTTTGACGTGGCCCCAGCTTGAGAATGCCCATTTCGTGACCTATGATGGCCAGATTTCATCAAATAAGGAACCGTCGGAGCTTCCTGAAAGTGACATCAGGGGCGCAGGACTTTTTCCCGGGGCTATGCGGAGCGAATTCCATCGCGACATTGATGAATGAGTCGGAATCGCCTCCTCTTTTGATGAACCCCCAGGCCCTGATAAGAATTGTCCCTGCAGATGTGGTACAATGTGTGGAGGTTCATGAGTAAATAGGGCGCGGGGTGCATTTTGAAGGCAAAGACACCAGTCATCGAGAAATTTGCACACGAGCAATGGAGTACTTCAAGCCCTGAATTCAGTGAAAGCTTTAGGTCTAATATTCTGGCATATGGGTCGGTCTGCTTGGCGTCAGTTGGCCCACTTGCCAAATTGAAGCAAGTTATCAATGGCAGGGAGTCAAATGGAGAATTACATGGCGAGTGGCAGTATGTATTGGTATGCAGAGATTGGGGTATGTCAGGAATTTATGTTTATGCTTTTTGGTGAGTGTATCTGAATATTTTTGAGCGTATATACATATATTCATATATGTATGTATATCTACATGCGTCGACTATAACGAAAAGAAGCCTGTCATATATGAAATTCTGTGTAGGGCTTGATGTTTCACGCTTACAACTGTCCTCGAAAACGATGAATCCCAATCACAAACGGTATGTGCTCAGTCCTCAGGCTACATATGTAGGCATGGTATGTGCCATCTAAGCTGAAGACTTGAACTTTTTGGGGAAGATCCTCCACCGAGATACTGATTTCTCCCTCCTACGTATGTCAGGATAAGGAAAGTTGGAGTAGGAGTCCTTCACAGGATAGCCCTTGAAACTCTGAACACGGCAATCTTGTACCACAAAGTCCACAAACTCTGAAGTCCATACTCTAAGGCTATGTGGTTTAGGGTTTAGTGTATTCTACAGCCCTCAATTCCCAAATCCGTTCCCAAACCCTAAACCCATGAGCCCCGAACCTCCAGTCCCGTAACATTAGCCCCTAACCCGGAGCCCTGAACCGGAAATGGCGGTTTCCAAAAGTGAGCAGGCCCCGAAGGTTGCCAGAATAAGGACTACATAGTATACTGGGGTTTATGTTCCAGTCCCCGTCTCTCTCTCTCTCTCTCTCTCTCTCTCTCTCTGTATATATATATATAGATAAGTACTGGAAACCTGCAAACATTTCAACCCTAAACAACTCACCTCTAAACCCCAGGACTCCTAAACCCTAGAGCCCCTAAAGCCCAAGAACCCCTCAAACGGAGAAGTAAACCCTAGAATTTAGGGTTTAGGGTAGAAGCCTTAGTCTTAGAATCCGAGACTGGAGTACCCTAGACTCAACACGGAACCTGAGTCGTGCATAGTTTAGGGTTTAGGGTCTTGGGTTTATCATGGCTTAGTGCCCCGGTGCTCAATAGTTAGATGCTTGCCCAACACCTGTACTACAGCTATCCTTACCGAAGCTCCAGGCAGTTTATTGGGTACTTGGACTCTTAGGCCTAGGGTTTTTTGTTCTTGAAGAGTTAAAAGCTGTAGTAGGCTAGACATGGGGCTGTAAGTCCCCCATTTGAACATCTTTTCAGCTTGTTTACGAAGTCCCGTGAGCTTGGAGTAGGCTTAAGTACTTAGTATGTAGGTTTAGCCACCCCCTTTCCAGGGCTTTAGGGGCCCAATGCCCTAAACCCTAAATCCTAAATCCTTAGCCCTAACCCTAAAACCCTTAACCCCCAAACCCTTAAAACCCTAAACCATTAAATCGTAACCCCTAAACCCCTAAAACCCAAAACCCCTTGACCTATAGTGTTGAAGCCTCCAAGAAGTCCTTCGGCCACCAGCCGGGTTCTAAGGGGTTTAGGGTTTAGGGGTTTAGGGGTTAGGGTCTAGGGTTTAGGGGATCTCTGAAACTCCTGCACACCCCAAATTAACATGGAAGCCCACAAGCAAGACATGGGTTGCTGTTAAGGAACTTAACTTAAGTTACCAAATACGGAAAGCCTAAACCCTAAACCCTAAACCCTAAGCCTGTTATTGATGTACGCATATTATAGTCACCTGAGACAAGGGGCCTACACATACTGTCTTTTAGAAAATGATCATATGAGCTATAGTCTAAACTCCTTAAAGGGGGGTTATATAAGGGATTATATAGGGGACTACTATAGGGATATTAAGGGGGATACTAGGAGTTTAGACTATAGATCATATGAGCCTTCGTGCTTGTTTGCCAAAATGGGCAGCCTTTGACTCGGAGCCCTAAACCGTAAATCTTAAACCCTAAATCCTAAACCCTGAACCAAAAACCCTA
>CAJNIZ010009202.1:77627-89220 GCA_905231905.1 Symbiodinium pilosum
GGGTTTAGGGTCCAGGCTTTGGGGCTGAGGGATTGTAAGGGTTAGAGAATATGGTTTCAGATTTAGGCATTAGGGTTCAGGCGTTAAGGGGTTGTCTGAAAGCAGGGGTTTGTTGGGAGTAGAGAGGGAAGAATCTAGGGTCAATCTTAATTGAAGAAACCCTGGAGGCTTAGGCTTTAGGTTAAGGGTTGACAGGAGTAGCCACCTTCCCGTAGCAACAGCCCCCCTCTCGNNCCACCCCCCCAATGCAAACGGGTACTGTATTGGACAGTGTTAGCAGGTGAGGTGGTTGGCTGGGTTGATTGTTAAGGTGGGGGTTGATTGAAGAGGTCCTTTGGAAGGTATGGAGGCATGACCTGCGCGTATGCGAACATTCAAGAAAGATCATTGCACAAGTGGGCAGATAGTCTTGTCCTTAGACACATAATTCTAAAAAGGTTGTGCGTGGGCAACGAATGAAAGAACAGGTAGGAATTAGAAGTTTCTGACTATACTAGTCGGGACTGCGATAATACGGTATGAGGATTGCGCCTGAGCAACAGCACTTGTGGGTTTAAAGCCTTCCTTATACATATAGGCCCCAACCGCAATGGTTCAGAATAATTTTACAAAATATTTCAAAATAACCCAAGTTGCACGTGGTTATGAAGTTCCATGAACGATCATAACGACCGAGTAAACGTCTACTTCAAGCCTACAAGTCGCTGCTGGTTTAGGGTTTAGGGTTTTCTGGCAAAACTTCCCAAAATGACTTCCCCCATTGGAAGCACAACCCTGAACCCTTGTTTACAAGCCTAGGTTTTGGATTAAGGTTTTAGGGTTTAGGGTTTGAGGTTAAGGGTCTAGGGTAACACATCAAATCTTGAACAAGCCTCACTCCAGCCCGTTCAACTGTAAACGAAGTGCACCCCTGCTTTCGTAACCCTTTACAAGAGGCCGAAACGGAAGACTGCTACGAGACGGCTTCCTAACGCTCTCTTTCAAGGACAGAGATGTATGTAGGGTTTAGACTTTTGAGTCTGGATGTGAGAGTTTCGATTTTGCTTGGGGTTGGGGCTCAGGATTGAAGAGTCAAGGGTTCAGGGGTTTTGTACGTAGAGCATGCTACTAGGTCGTACCTAGAGGTTCAATGCCGACAAAATCTGGATGCTACCCCCCTCTCTATCACATATATATATATAGAGATAGATGCGTGTATATATATATATGTGTATATATATATATGTATATAGAGGATCCGTAAGCGCTGAATTAGGTTCAAAGGAGTTCAGGCAAGGCTGGAATATCTTTATACTGTCGTTCTTGAAGTGTTCTTTGCTCTAGGGATTCGAAACCACTCTTGCTCAAATTGAGTACTTTTTGGCTGGCAGAGTGCTCGCTCGCTCGTGCTCGTCGCCCGCGCAAACACGCACACACGCAGCCTGAAAGCATGCACCTTGAGCGAGCACGCGTTGCAAACTCCGTTTGATCTGTTTTCATCCTTGAAAGCCTCTCCCAAGGGATCCAAATAGCCCAATGTAGGTGATATTTACAGACTTTAGGGCCCAATGTAGGTAATATTTGTGGACATGGATCCCTAGGGTCTTGCTGGAAGTCTGAACAATATAGGGTTTAGGGCCCTATAATGGAGAATCAAATGGAAAAGAAAATGGAAAATGAAATGGAAACTACTATTTAGGGTTTAGGCTTTAGGGTTTAGGGCCCTATAATGGAGAATCAAATGGAAAAGAAAATGGAAAATGAAATGGAAACTGGGATTATACAGTGGTTATTTGTGTAGTATTTTCAGCAAACATGACGGTCAGTGACCATGCTGGCTGGAATACAGTGCTTCCTGGCTCTTTGGGCGCTCGCTCAACTGCGTGCGCCAGCTGGAGCAGGCACGCATTCAGCCGGAAAGCACAATAAGTGTTATGTGGGGGTTTTCTAGTCTCAGGGGTTATGAGGGATATACTGGGGCATATGGGGGTCATACATATAGGGATATATAGAAATTATTCAGGAACTATGGCAAAGGAAGTGGCAACTACGGAAGTTTGACCAGATGAAGACCCAGAAGCCCCAAGATCCTTTGACTAGGGATTATACCCTGAATGGTGTTAGGATCCCGAATATGATTTAAAGGATTCTCCCTAATCAAGGCAGTTTTGGATCTTCTCAGAAGACAAAACCCTAAACCCTAAACCCCTAAACCCTAAACTGCATTGTCGCTGGCTGGCTGCAGGATGTTCAAGTTCAAGTCCACCCTGCCAGGATCAGTTTGCCTGTAACCCCCAATTAGCTACAGCTTAGTAGCAATTACGGTACGGTACACTGTAATTAATATAGGTAGAAGACATATAGCTGTAGGGAACTGGGGTTGCAGCTGAATTCCTTGACCAAGTCAGGGGCTTTGTTGCGGTTCTGGAGGAGCATCGTGACAGTCCCAAGTGAGCGTCCAGGTCATGTGAACCTCGCTCTTAGAAGGGGGTTGGAGGGTCGAGGCCTCGCTTGGCCCATAATTTCGGTATCATGCACTTGAAAAAGTCGCTGCGCAGCATGACAAAGCCTATACCCTAACTTAACCGCCAACCCGGCCCATAAAAAAAGGTTGCGCACCCAATATGTTGGAACCTGTACGTTTTTCAGGGGTCTATGGTATTCCAGCAGACCTACAAGTCATCTCCAATGGCGCAGAAAATTTACGAAATACCAGTATGATTCCCTTACAAAAACTTATATAGATATGTATATACACCTAGTATGAGGTACTGGTAAATGTCTCAACTGTAGTAGGATTTTACCTCAAACCCCTGTCCTTGTTCTTTATGTCCTGCAGCACCAAAGCCGTGGTGCTTGTAGTCGAGGCCTGAACCCGAAACCCCCAAAACCCGAAACTTCGTACCCTAACTAAACCATACCCCCCCACGCATGCAAGCAATGTGCAAGCCTGAATAATTGCCAACATAAGTGTGAGGTTTATCAAAATATCTTATACTATCATTGTATATGGAATGTAGGACCATGATATTGACACATATTCAGGCTTCTACATGCTAGCGCCTGGCTGCCTCAAAACTAAGCCTTTTTTCCACATGGGCTTAGGATTTTGAGAAAGGCATTGATGGCTGACCGAAACAAAGCACTTGTGGTTTGGGGTTCTGCGTCTACGGTTCAAATAGGGGTCTGCCAAACTCGACTCAAACCTAAACGCTGACCGTGCAAAAGAACGCCCAAACCTTTTCACCCTAATCCCGAATCAAACGCTAAACCCTATCTTGAAAAAGAGAGCTCAAACACTTCACCCCCAACCCCGAGCCCAATCTGCAATCCCAAGTCCCTACAGCTTTATGGGTTCTACTTATCTCTACATAGGGAGCAACTACTATTTAGCTGTAGGTAATTGGGAGGTAATCCCTGAAAAGGAGACTCCAAACCTTTCGGAAGAGCCTTGGGAGCAGCGAGCTGCTCCTGGTCAAGATTCGAAAGGCTCTCTCTGGGTGGGGCTTACCCTCAGGCTCCATGTAGATACTATTTATAGGGTTTGGGGCCCAATGGCCCAATGTAGGTATTATTTAAAGACTTAGAGCCCCAGGCTTAGACTGAGGTTTGAGGGCTATAGGGTTTGGGGATTCAGGGCATGGCCCTGGGTGCCTTAAAGGGGCATGTACGGATTTTAGGAGGATATGAGCCATAGTCTAAACTCCTAGTATTCCCCCTAGTATCCCCTATAGTAGTCCCCTATATAATGCCCTATATATCCCCCTTTAAGGAGTTTAGACTATTTAGACTAAAGTACATATGGGGCTTGGGGAGTCCTCGTACCTGGGTTTAGGGCTCAGGGTTCTACAGGGGGTGATACAGGGCTTTGGAAGTCCCAACACCCAAATACTGGGTTTTAGCTACCAAGAAACTTTCAGTTTTGAAACTGTATTTGGACATAATGAAGCTCTCTCATTTGCGCACTTGGGCTCTTCGGGTTGTAGGGCAGATGCTTGGGAATCCTATGTAGTTCCCTCTTTGGCGGTTATGGTTTTTGGGGTTTAGGGCTTCTAGAGCAACCATGCTTTGCAGCCCAAGACGCATACGTTGCGATTTGTTGTTTGGACAGTTTGGGGCAACAACTATTCATGTTCGGTCGTGTGCGTGTCCAAGTAAAGCTTTTGGGGTGCAGGAGCTTGGGATGATACCTGGAGGATCGTTGTGGGTTTAGCATGTATGGTTGAAGTTCGAGCTTCAGAAGCCGCGATGTATGGATCGGGGGTTTCGCTAGGAACCCTAAGCCCCAAACCACGTTGGACGCTGCGAAGGTCTGGCTTTAGAGAGTTTGGTGCTTTGGGGCTTTGGGATTTCAAGGTTGCTGGGATTGGGGCTCGGTTCAACTTTGCAGGGTTGAGGGCTTAGGGTTTTTAGATATTCCGGCTTTGCCAGGGGTGTCCCACAAGGGTTCCCCTGGCAACTTTGTAATTAGTTAGAACGCTACAGGAAAACGCTTAGGCTTGGGCTAACAGTAATGGGACTCATAGCATTCATAGCATTTTCATTAAGCCCAATAACAGTAATGGTCAGATTTAGGTTCGAAGGTGTAGTAGAAGGAACTAATAACCGTCATAATCATCGCAATTCTGAGACGCTGCACACGTTGCTTCGGAAGATTGTCTTTCAAATGAAGCATTTCAGCTGGCAGTTGTTCAAAATACTTGTCCCCAAACGACCATAATACAGATTCCCTGTTTGGTTTGGATCCCCATTGGAGGAATTGTACTACCAATGGCCCCCTCTTTACAAGGACCTTTAGAACAACCCCCCGGGTCAAGCACGCAGGCTTCCTGCAGCCTATGTCTTTCACACGAAGCAACGTCACATGCCAGCTGTACCACCCAAATCCTGAATTCTAAACCACAAGCCCTAAACCTTAAATCCTAAACTCTACACCCTACCTAGACCACCCAAGTACCTTGAAATAGGGTCTATGTAGCTCCTATTTGTACATATTTATGGTCTATAGATGGTACTTGGGGGGTCTAGGTACACCTTACACTCTAAATCTTCAGCTCCAAGCTCTCAGCCCTAAACCCTAAACCCTAAACCGCGTGAAGTCAAGATGAACTCTCAATCCGCAACCCTGAATCTTAATTCCTACCCTAGCGAAAACCTATAGTCCCCCTGAAGTAGACAGAATATAGCTTTGGGTATATTTTGATTAGATCCCCATATATCCCGTGTTCTATCTACTTAAGGGGGACTACAACCCTAAACTTCCCCAAGCAGCAAAGATGGCTAGCGCATCGGGGCACCTGCCAACAGAGGATGCGCAAATCACATCTCCCAAAAGCGCAAACCCTGGCCGGGTTTTTCGAAGTTCCTTACCCTGGGTTTCGTTTAAGGAACTTAAGCTAACTTTATATTATGGGCACATAGTAAATTATAGGGTTTTCTTGCCCTAGTAAAGTAATTTAGGTCCTTGAACAGCAACCCAGTACTCCGGTCAAGGTTTAGGGTATCTGGGCCCGTAGCATTCTTACCAAGTTCCACAGACCTTCAGGGTCTAGCTTTAATCCCAATTATGGAGCCCATTGCAGTCACATCCCAATTCCAGGGGTTCGGATTGCCAAGACCCCTTGAGCATTGTTCCATGAACACGAAACCACAAGAATGTTGGATGTTGCTGTGGCCAGGTACCGGTCACAGCTGCTTCCTCTGTGGTGGAGAGGAGGGGAATGTGAAGTTCAAAGCCATGGTTGCGTGTTTGTGTACCGCTTCGGGTTTAAAACGCTCGGGGTCAAGCTGCTTCTGGCAATTCTCTTTCAGGCGCACATACCCACAGATTCTACCTGCCGCGGTAAGTTCAAAGCTGTTGCACCTGGGGACTACACAAACAAATCTTGTAGAGCCTATCGGGAATTAGGAGATGGGGGGAGTTTCTATGGCTTTGCAAGCCCGTTGCAAAATGGTAGTTTCCCAAAATTAGGGTACCCTAATATAGACCCCAATATACTATAGTCCTTATTATTGGGGCTCCCAAAAAGGTACACCTAATTTTGGGAAACCCCAAATCATGTTACCCCCGACCATTTGGGTTCGGGGTTTAGGGAGCGGGAGCCTCGGTGAGCTCTTTAGGAGGAACCCAGGGAAGCATGTATCCCTAAGGGTCCATGTACCCGATAACTAGGGTCCCCTTTAAAGGGGATGTAGTAGGGATTACATATATATGTAGGGTTTAGGATTTAGGGTTTAGGGTCCATGTACCCAATATTTAGGTAATTGGGTTTTGGGTAATAGTAATTATAGTATAGGTTTTGGGTAAGTATATGATTATTAGGTACTTGGACCCTTAGGGTATCTATGGGCACTTAGCTTCCTCGGAAATGAGAACATCAAAAAAGAGCATGTGACTGCTTGGGTTCAGATACCTCCTAGTTCCCGGAAACAGTGTCGGTTAGGGATTGTTATGTGAGCTACTGCCAATATTAGCCCTGCTAACAGCCCCTTAACAGTGGACATAGGGGTCCCTCTTGTAGATTTGTATCGTCCTTCATATGTCCCTAATAGTCCACTAAACTAGGTAGGACATATCAACCCCTATCATCCACTATACAACCTCGGTCTCCATTTCATTGTCCAAGTTCTTTTCCATCGGATTCTCCATTATTGAGCGACAATTCTCATATTCCGTTTATAGCGCATGCATAATATTAATAATCTACTAAAGTTATGTAGGAAAAATAGACTGTAGATCACATGACGTTTTAGGCATGGACGGGTTGCGAGGTTCCGAAGAAGTGTGTTCAATTTGCGTCCTATCGTCTGACCATATAATATGGGTTTAAGGGTTTAGGGGGGCTAGGGTGGGGTTTAGGGTTTGGGTATTTAGGGTTTTAGGGTTGAGGGCTTCGGGTTTGGGCCTTAGAGTCCAGGAGCTCCAACGAGCCTTGTATGGAGACTTTGTACCTGGACCCCCAAAGTATGTAGAATAATGGCCTTTTGGGCTATTATTATGGGTTTAGGGCTATTTTTCTACATACTTTTGGGGTTTAGGTAGGTCCCTGTTTAGAAAATGGATTTGGCGCACCGTCCCGATGATCCCTGTGTATGATAATTTCCATTTCGTTGTCCATTTTCTTTTTCATGCGCGTATCCATTGTTCTGTTTCGTCTCTATTATTATAGAGACTACCTGGAACTTCCACGCAAATCACCCAATACAGACTTCGAAGCCCTGAACCTTAAACCTTGAGGAGTCTGGAGCCCTAAGCCCGAAACCCTGAAACCTTAAATTGGCTTCGAGTTTATAGGGTTGACCCCTAGGACTGGCTACACGATCCTCATGGCGGCCTTAAATTAGGGTTTCGGGTTTCCGGGCCCCTCAAGGAGGAGCCTGAATCGTGGATACGAATCAAGTTCTAAGCCCTTGACAAATTCAGGGTCAGGGGTTTTGAGTTAACATCTTTTCAGAGCGATAGACTTTGTTTGACAACCACATGGTACTTTTCGCAAGCAGGGAATGTAAATTCCTCTCAGTTAAAACAGCAGCCGTAACAATGGGCTCCTAGCATTTTGAACTTCCCACATCAACCCCTACACGCTAAAACCTCTACACCCTGAACCTTAAACCCTACGCCTGAAAGCACGGAAGACGTAAGCCTGTCGACCTTTTCCTAGAGTTCATAGCTCTATATATATAAGGATAAACAGGGTTAACGCAGGATTATGCAGGGTTTAGGCTTCTAGGGTTCTAGGGTTGCAGGGTCTTTAGGTATTATCCCAATAGTGGAGGATGAAATGCATACTTTGGTTCAGCTAGCAAGCCTCAAACTGGTACAATATAAGGTTGAAGGGTGTGGGGTTTAGGCTTTAGGGCGTGAGGCTTATAAGGGTTCCCTAAACCCTAAACCCATAAAACCCTAAACCCAAAAGCGTAAACCCTCTAAACCCTAAACCCTAAGCCTTAAACCCTAAACCCATAAAACGGTAAACCCTTAGCCCTAAACCCTAAACCTTATACCCTAAGCCCTAAGCCCTATAAGGGTTTAAGAAGCTATCGCTGTAGGACCACAGCGTTTTCGACTGCCAGTTCCGCGCCTGCGGAGTAGCGATCAAATCTCCTCAGATGGAGGAAGTTGAAAGGCCAGGTTCTCGGATGACGCGGTTTAGCGTTTGGTTTGCAAGCATATATGGATATATACAGGGTTATACAGGGATATGCATGGGGTTAATATACGGGTATACAGGGACATATAGGTTGGTACATGGACATTTAGGGGTTCAGTTAGCGTTCCATGGTTTTAGGGTTTGGGCTGTAGGGTTTAGGGATATGAGCGTTTATATGGCCTGCCTCTGGCCGGCAGGATATGAAAGAATGGAATAAGAACACTGAAGTTACTATATGAGCCATATTCCAAATTCCTAGTATTCCCCTTAATAAGTTACTCCCTATATAATCCCCTACAACCCCCCTGAAGGAGTTTAGACTACAGCTCATATGCTTAGAGGGTACATAGGAATTACTACAGGGATTCAACCCTTCATGCCTTGCTAGATAAGGGGGCTAAGCGCGAAGGCTTCAGGATTTAGAGTTGAACATTCTGAGAGATGCTCGGCATAAGGACACAAGCAGGGTGTCAAACATGCCCAAATGCATGCAGTCTTGAGCTGCAGTGCTCTCAATCAAGAGCAGGGAGCTCGGGAGCTCACTGGAGTCGCTGTTTCCAATGAGCAGGGCCCTTAACCTTTGTGGGTGTTTTGTTGGCACCCTGAAGGGTGTATTGAAGGCCCATTCTGCGGGCGGGGACCGCGCTCCAAACCCTAGAACCTCAGAATCGCCACAGAATCTCCACATGTTTCTGCAGGGCTCATGTATAATTACCATGCAACAAACTTCGTCTTTGGGCTATCTAGAATCTAGCTCATAAGGCAGCATCATGTGACGTGGGGTTCAGTTTCCATGTATTCAGGTTTTTGCAGGGCCTATATTGGTTGAGTTTGCACAAAGTAACCTAGCATTCAGGCGGGAGCGACGGCCAATGTTGGAAGCGGCATTGGAGGATCGCTGTGGGGCGTTTCTGCAGGTTTCCAGTTCAACGCTGAGCGTTGCACTTTCCGAGTTGTGACGGCTAGAGCTTCTAGCATTGGGTCCGGGGGAAAAATTACAACTAAAGAGATGTTGGCGTTTCGGGGATAGGGCTTGGAGTTCAGAAGCTTTTACTTCGTGCAAAATAGAAATGAGAAACAGGGCGTTGACACAGCTACGCAAGGTGTTCTGCGGGCCCCACGGCACATCTGCCATATATGTAAACAACATAAGTCTTGATAGGTGCCAAGAGCCTAAGACTCAGGAAATAGGAACTAGTGGTGTTAGTATCTTCTGGATTTAAGGCTGCGGGCTTAAGTTTTAGTGTTTTTCTGCAAGCTTCACATCTGCCAGCTTTCTGACATGTTGAGAGCATGGGTCATCCATCAAGATTTGAAAAAACCCACTGGCTTTCCGAGCTTACTCTGGGTGAATTGAGGCACGTTTGTTCCCCATCTGTGGAGTCTCTGTCGTTACGTACCTGCACATGATCCCTCTTGTTCCCACCAATTGCTGTAGAGGCCCCTTGTTGGGGGGCCTCGATAATAAGGAAAACATATGGTATATCATTTTTGTGGTCCACATAAGGGTACTTCCATGGTAGGAAACATCCTTTTCTCAGAGGGCCTGACCGCTTACTTCAAGAGCCATGTGCGCTGATGAGGCTCACCCTAAACTTTCCCTAAACCTTAAACCCCAAACCATAAACCCCATGACACCCGCTGAACCCCGGGAGCACTTGTTCCCACAGCACCCACCATGACACCGCACGAATGCTTAGAATTTGGGGTTAGGGTTTGGGGTGTGTGGTTTAGGGAAAGGGGCTTGGGGTTTAGGTTTAAGGTTTGGGGTTTAGGGTTCCTTGGTTCGATGTTCGAAGGCTCTTGAATTCGGGAATCTTGGGCCTATTACAGTTCTAAACCATCCCAAACCCTGCACAGTTGCACCAGGAAACGCCGGCCATAAGAATGGTAAGTATTCCCTACCCGCCCCTATATTGAACCTTTATATGACCCCTATATATCCCTATATAACTTTTCTCCCCCTAAATACACCCTATAACTTTCCTTGTCTCAAGTTCTGTCATTTTCAGTTGTCGTTTCTGTTTGACCTGCAGCCTAAAGCCTACAACCGAAGCCCTAAACCCTGAGAGGGTCCGAGTACCCAATAATTAGGTACTTATATGGGGTAAAGGGGTATGGGGGTTATATAGGGGATATATAGGGATCTATAAGGGGGTTTAGACTTTAGGGTCCAAGTACCCAATAACTAGGTACTTGGGTTTTGGGAAATAGGAGGGTAAGTATATGATTATTAGGGCTCTACACCTGATCCTTCTGATTTGCAGGCAATGGGATTCAAGTGTGAATCATGCCGATGGTACAAGAAGGACGGGGCTTGGGGTTAGGTGCGGCTGAGGGTGCCGATGCTGGGTTTTTTGGGAGCAGGGGCTTGGGGTTTCGGTTTTCAGGAATTGGGGTTTATATTGGGGATAGGGTTATTGGGATAATGGAAAAGAAAATGGACACTACTATTTAGGGTTCAGGGTTTGGGGTTTAAGGTCTATTTGAGTTTGGTGAGGGTGCTGTCTTTCTTTCTTGCTCTACATTTGGGGTTCAGTAAGGCTTTCTCTCTCTGAGTACCCCATGCACGCGTATCATATGCTCATCCAACTGTGTCACCCAGCACTTGGGCTGCTGCTTACCTTAACTTGTGGTGCATTGAGCCAGCTTTGGATCTATTGCTCCTATGGAAAATGAGCTGTTCAAGTGAACAGGAGGACCCCTTGCATAACCCAAACTCTAAACCCTAAACCCTAAACCTGCCATAATCCGCAGCTTAAGGATCCCCGAGAAAGGACCCCTCCAACGATTGGAACCCCCAGATGTAAAATGGAAAGTTGCAGCACCACAACATCAGGTCACTGGTGCTTTGCCTGTAGCCACTGCAAACTGCAGGCTGCAATTTATAGGGCTTTTCCACACCATAGTATATACTAGAATATGTATATACATATATATATATGTATTATTCTAGTTTCGGATGATGCCTTTGACTCCACTTGCTCCAAAGCTGTGCTTGAGAATTCGCTTGTAGGGTTCAGCCCCCTCCTTAGTGGGTTTAGGGTTTAGGGTGGCTGTGGCATGTAGATCTGAACCGGCCATTCTGGATGATGAGGTGATTTGGAGAGTGGTGCAAAAACAGTCGCTGCTAAACCCAAAAGGTTCCTTTAATCCTACAATAGATGGGTGGCTTCCCCAAAAAATCAGCTCCTTTTTGGTATCCCCAAAAATTAGGTGCCCTAATAGAATCTACTACCAAAAGGGGCCCATACTTTTGAGAAGAACCCATATGATATCTAAAAGCTATGGCCCGTTCGGCGGTCCTCTGCGAGACCCTTTTACCCCACAGCAGAACCCAAGCCCTGATCCCATTAACCTTGAGGGTTTAGGGCCTCATCCCTACGGTCCCCATAATGTGCCGTATAGATCCTATAATCTCAGAACTTTGTAATCCCTTCCTCATATTAATAAACCCCCCCCTA
>CAJNIZ010009202.1:89320-108281 GCA_905231905.1 Symbiodinium pilosum
GTTTATTATAGGGGGAAGGGATTAGTCCCTGAGCCCAGTAAGCCGTAAACCGCTTTAAGCCTCTGTCCTCCCCTATCTCCCGGTACTCTTCAGAATTATAGACTTGCGCTTCGTACGTAGTTATACTCCAGCTATGAGTTCTATATGGTTACGGATACCCTAGATGCAACTGGGTTATATATATATATATTTTAACCAAGTAGCATTTTCTACCCTAAACCCTCCAGCTTACCACCTGACCTAAACCCTTAACCGTCTAGGGTTTAGGGCTTAGGGTGCCCTAAACCCAAGTAGGTTACAAATGACACGAATCCCTTGGGGTCTCCCAGTTACCTAGATAATGGGTTCTGGGTTCTATATACCCTATAGTGCCATAGCCCAGTAACCTGTTATTTAGGTAACTGGGAGCCCTAGAGTACTACAGGAGAACAAAGGAGCGGGGCTGCTCTACGTCCGGCTCAGTTCGAAGGCGTCGGGGGGCGGGAGGGTGCTTGGGCTTAGGTTTTAGGGTTTATACGGTTTAGGTTTTAGGGTTTGGGGTTTAGGGGTTTAGGGTTTAGGTTGTAGTCTTTGGGGTTTAGGGTTCAGGCTTTAGGGCATAACCATGGGCTCCTGATATGGGCCCCTACCTGTTTCCTATACGGGCCCTAACTTGAACCTGTAGGGCTTTATAGGCAAATAGGGTTTTATATGAAATATGGTAATTTGGTGTATCAGGACCTCAAAGTTTAGTGCCCATACTAGGGGCTCATAGTTCTCGCCTCAGAACATGACCTGAGAGTCAGTTTAGCATCTGAAGTCGTAAGCAATATACGTCAAGGACCTGAACTTTGTACCCTCGAGGTTTGCACTCTTGGGCTTTGGGCCCACTATGTTCAGTGGCTCACGGATCCAAATCCAGGGGTACAAGCCCTAAGGGTACAAGGGACGAAAACACTTTGGGCTCAAGCCCGGATTCTACGATACATTATCACATCTCATGATCAATAAAGGTGCCCACCACATTACAATCTGTATATGGAGTCTCTGAAGCCATGCTCCCAAACCCCCAAACCCCATGTAGCCCGCCTGAGCTCTAAACCTTAACCCCAGCCTGCACCAGGAGGAGGCAGATGAACTCATTGCCGCGCAGGCGCCATAGGGAGTTTGCTAGGGACATATTGCCGGTTTAGGGTCTAGGGTTCAGGGTTTAGGGTCTAGGGTTTAGGTGTTTAGAGTTTACGTTTAGGGCTTAGGCTTTGTTACGGGCTTAGGGATGACAACGCCAACCAAATGCCCTTCAAAAAGACAATGCCTGAATCCAACAGCATGGTACAGGAAGCTGGGGTAGCCAAGGGAGGAGTAGGGAAGTAGTCAGAACATGTCAGAAACTCGAGTAGAGGCTAAAGGTTCATGCGCAGCGTGATGGAGCTCTGGAGGGTGCTGGTTGCCCTCCCAGCTTGGCAGAAATTACAAGGAGTTTAGAGGGGCCCAGGACTGTCTATCTTTTTGGGCGGGGCTTAAACACATCTCGTTCGATGTCCAGCTTGTCATGTTTGACTTGAAGGCGTCCGCAGCTTCAGGATTCTCACGTTGCTCGGCGGCTAGGCGTACTGTTTTCGTGCCGTGCTGCGAAGTGGCCCTTGTTGGCAAACCATGGCAGATTTAGACTTGGCATCATGAACTTCATGACAACAGGTTTCGAGACCGGTTGCCACCCGCGCCCACGCATCACCAGCAGGGCGCATCACAGAAAGCTAAAACGTGCTTGCCCTTAATTGTTTTTGCCAATAAACGGTAATTCAGAAATTCCTGAGTTCAGTGTTATGAGTTGTTGTTATTATCATCATTGTTAGCATCAATATCATCATCGTTGTTGTGACTTATATGCGCAGTTAGCACCAAGCAAGGGCCAGTTTTTTTTCTCAGAGAGCAGCGCTGCTCAAAGCTTACGCTTCCGGTTTAGTGTTCAGATCTCAGGTTTACTTAAGTGTTAAAGCTACCCTAAGCCCTAAAGCCAAAGCCTAAACCCTAAACCCTAAAACCCTCAAGGTACGTAGACAAATCGCCCTGTGGGGCTGCTCTTAGGGGGTCTGGGCTTTTTTTGCCCCCACTTTTGGTGTCCAGGAGTGAGTGTTTAGGGTTTGTTGGGCTTGCGTGGACAACAGTGTTCAACATGATGGCCCAAAAACTATAAAGGAAAACCAAAGAGCTACTATTCTACGTGTTCTGAGAGATACCCACATCCAACCTTTCACAAGAAGTATGACAGCTCATCAATGGAGTATCTAGACATGTAGGCACTCTTGTTTGAGACATAGCTTATTTGACCCACTAAGTCCGTCTCAGCGCCACACGAACAGCGATTTCTCGACGCGGAACAAACTCCTGAAAAACCACATCTTGGGGTTGTTCAGGTAAACCCCTAAACCCTAACGCCACATCCCTAAACCCTTAAACCCCTCAACCCCCAAAGCCTGAACCGTTAGACTGTGAAGCCCTAAACCCCCGAATCAAAGCCTGAAATTCAACACCTTGCACCTTTCGAGCTACTTCTAATTCTACTTTTTGTACTTGTTCAAGAGTATGTAGAATAATTGGGGTTTTGGGTTTACTACCTGGACCCCCAAAGTATGTAGAATAATAGTCTTTTGGGTTATGTTTAAGTGGGGCTGTTATTTTACCAACTTCTGGCGTCCAGGTAGAGTTTCTCAAAATAATCCTCCCATACCTGGACCCCAAAAGTAAGTATAATAGTTGTCAAAGAGCCCTACAAACTGTCCAAAGGCTATCATTCCACATCTTTTTGGGGTGGTCTAGGTCATCCTGGAAGGGGCCCTTTGCGAACTCCTCAGGGCTTTGGGTTTAAGATCCCCCCAACGCTTTGTTTTTTTTTGGGGGGTCCTCCTCTAATTTGAGAAGTCCCCACATCCCATCGTACCACGTAAGCCCTAGACTGCGAACCCCAAACCCTACACGCCAAAACCAGACAGCCTGAAAGCATATAGCCCCCCTTAAGTAGATAGAATATGTGGGGTATATGGGGATCTTATTAATTTTAATTCACCCAAAGCCATATTCTAGCTACTTAAGGGGGATTATAATAATCATAAATCCGGAAACCCTACATCTTACAACCCTCAAACTCTACACCCTGAAGCCTTGAATCCATGCATCTTGCAAGGCCAAGCCCTAAAACAGGTTTAGGGTTTAGGGTTTAGGGTTTAGGGTTTAGGGTTCCTGAATTCCTAAGCCTCCACAACCCTAAGCACTCAACCCTAAACCCTAAATTGTAGTTTTGATCTTCTTTTCCAGTATCCCAGTATTAACCCATAATACAATATATCACCTATAGTGGCCCCCTATATATTCGACGAGGAGTTGGAGATCAGTGGCGAACTGGCTGGCGTGTGGCCCATTCGCAAGGCGAGGTTTGGCTCTCGAAGGAATTTCTGGGGCTCATGTCGGGCCCTTACATGAGCCATGGGGTTGTCTAGGGTTCAGGGTTTAGTCTAAACTCCTTAAAGGGAGTTGACTAGGGGATCACACAAGGTTTAGGGTTTCGGGTCCAAATTCCTTGAAGGGGAAGATATATGGGATTATATAGGGGACTACTGAAAGCCCTTCAGCGGCTCATAGTGTTTTTTCCAGTAGCTATACAGGGCTAAAACCCATTTCACGATTAATCCTCTTTCCCGAACAATACCCCCTTCACCCCGCTCAGAAGGAGTCATCCTAGTATGGTGCCCTCGTATGACTTACGTACATGCATTTATCTAGAAGCGGGACTAATTCTTATTGTCTTATAAGGGGGTTGGGGAGGATTGCATTAATCCCTAAACCCAAAACTCTACATAGCACAGTAGCTTAGTTTAGGGTTTAGGTCTCCATTTGCTGTTCCATTGCCCTACATACCCCTGGGAGGGTTTCTTTGGGGAGTTGACACTATAGACACAGGGCTTCAGGATTTCTAGAGTTTTAGGGTTTAGGGTTTAGGGATTGACGAGGTTTTATACAGGGGTTGTTGAGGCTCAAAAGAGTTTATGGGGTTTGAGGGAAACCCAAAACCCTAAGCGCAAAACCCGTAAACCCTAAGCCCTAAACCGGTATACAGAGCTTTAGGATAAGGATACATAATTGTTGGGATGCAGGGTTTAGGTTGGAAGAATGCTTGGTTTCCGGCTCATGGGTGGGGCTTTGTGGTTTGGATTTGGGTGTAGGGTTTAGGGTTTAGGGATTTTGATGCATGCTGCAAGGTTGTACGACCCGACCGGAAACTGTCTGGTTCCCTCTGTAGGTACGTACGGTAATGGGTGTCAGTGCTATGGCGGGAGTTTTTTGCAGTTTCGCAAGTGGGGAACTCACCGGGTTTTCAGCACCGCAAACACAGGGGCCGCCGGTCTGCTGACGTGGCTGGCCATGTCTCCAACTGCGCATGCAGTCTTCCAAAGAGTCGAGACGCACTACCAGTCTGAAAATACATCACAAAATCTGTAATATTATGGGACCATCTGCGACGTCTCGCACGATGCTCAGAAGTCCCAGGCCCACCGGCAGGTCCCACCCGCCGAGTTCCTCTGTGGAAGCTCCACCAATACTATGATGGTGCATTTGGACCTCTTGAGGCCTGCACAGACAGCGGACGACGACACAAACGCCGCAGTGAGAGGCCAGCCGGCAGTGCAATCTGCATTACAATAACTGTCATATACCTACTGTAATTCCAAGTGTTGAAATAATTGGTGCTTGGCACCTTTGGGTAGGATCCCTGAGATGACTTAAGGTATCCCTAAACCTTAAACCCTTAGTTGAAAGGCATTGGGCTCCTAGGGTAGTTTAGTTGGCTGGCTCTAGGGTTCAGGGTTTAGCCTGGCAAGTAGGAAGTCCTCAAGCTGAGCTTTGAAGTGCTCAAGCTCAATAATTACGAGGAGCATGATCCTAGATTCCTTGTATAGGGGCACCTCCAATGGACCTGAACATGATGTTGCTATTCATCTTTACCTGAAAGCCCTATAAGCTCCTATATAGCACCAGCTGAAATTTCGAGATTCCATTTTCTTGCATGTGATTCTCCATTATTCCCATAAAAGCCCAGCTGTATATGACCATTACGGAGAGTTAGCTTGGCTTGAGAATCGCAAGTGTTCAATCATTTGGTATTCGCGAAACCTTAGACAACCCCAATTTTCAAACCATTAAGCCCTGAAGCCTGTTTGATTCTCAGCCCCAATGCCCATACATACTTCCCCAATTCCTGTACCTTCTTGTCAGTCCGATCCTGACAGAGAAGCCGCGCCAAAACGAGGTGAAGCTCCCGTGATCGGGCTTTGGGGTTAAAGTTTCAGCGGTTTGGTGTTTTGGGTTCAGGGATTTTGGGGTTTAGGGTTTTGGGGGTTAGGGCTTAGGGTTGAGGAGGTAGGGTTTAAGGCTTCTTCGCTCAGAGCTGCAGTTCAGAGAAGCGGCTGTAGTTTGTTCCAAGACGGCTAAAAGCGTTCGATTCCTACGTTTAGAGTTCTGTCGGTGTGCGTAGAAGTTGTGAGGCTTTGGGTTTAGGCCTTTGGGGTTCGTTGCGCAGAAGTTCGGTACTGCCCCCCCCCAGTAACAGTCTATATTAGGGGTCCTATTAAGGGCTATATATAACCATATGATAGGTATTCTCCAACTGTTACTGAGGGGGGGCAGTACCCAACGTATAAGGGTCCAGGACCAGGGTTTGAGGTTTTGGAATACGTTTCTCATACACTAACCAAGACCACCACAAAAAGAAAGCAATCTGGTTTGCGGTTCAGGCTTCACGTGAAGGGAAAAACACGTAGGACCACGTGTTTCCAGAACTATGATGAGACATCATATGGTAGTTTCCCAAAATAAGGGGACCCCAATATAGACCCCAATATACTCTAATCCTTATTATAGGGACCCCCAAAAAGGTACCCCTAAATTTGGGAAACCCCCATATTTCAGAAATCAAACGAGGAACCTTAGTAGAACTTGGGTACTGCCCCCTCCCAGGAGGGCTCCTTGCAGCAGCCCAATACTCTAGGGTTTAGGGTTTAGGGTTTAGGGTGTAGGGTTTAGGGTTTAGGGTTTAGTTTTAGGGTAAAAAAAGGTGTAATCACGCGCCAGCATTGGGCCCGTTGACTTCTGGGATTCGATATGGGCCTTGTTTAGACCCAGTTGTTTTGTGGTTCTTGCTTACCCCAAGCCCTAAATCCCAAATTCCTACGTCCCGAAATACCCCAGACCCTAAACTCTAACCTCCTTATCCCCCAGCTCATAAACGCCGCGTGCAAAGCAGGCTACGGCAAGCAGAAGGGGAAAGGTCGAAAGCCCCTTGAGAAGGCGGCTACTTTTGCCTCCCACGGGTTAGGCCATCTATTTGGTTAGGTTTCAGGGCTTAGGGTTTATGGTGGGTAGGAAACGTATTACATGTTTTTGGGAAGCACATGATGATTGGGTATTTGCGCCCTCAGGGTAAGGGTTTCGTAGGCTACCGTCCCTAGAGTAACTTGTAATCAAACATCTGTTAGATGTTGGAGCTTGCTCATTCTTTTACTTACACAACAGCTGACCCTTGCTTAGCAGGGAATATGGGAATAGAATCCCTTCAGAACCCCATATGTATATTCCCTTATTCCCTACTAACGCCAGCACGACAATGGGTTTTAGCGGGAATCTAGAGTTGCCTGTGCCGTAACTGAAATTTGAAAACAACAGGACCAAGGCTAGGAGCTCAGTAGCTTAGCTAGATTGGTCAGGTTGGAAGTTCATACTCCATAGGCCAGCCCACGTAACAAACAGATTTTGGGGGATGAAGGATTTCCTCAAAACTTCGACAAATTAACAACACCCTCCCCCCTACTACTTGAGATTCGATACAAGACCCTTTCACAGAAGTCATGTTGTTGGTGAGCCCTAAACTCCAAGCCCTAAACACTTAACCCTACACTCTCAACCTTTACGTATCACCAACGCCCACTGTTGCGGGACAAGATCCCGCATGACCCCACGGATGCAGTGGCAAGTAACGTGGTACTACGCACACACATACAGACAGATGGATCGATAGATGGGTAGATAAACAGATAGATAGAGACAGCGAGAGAGAGAGAGAGAGAGAGACAGAAAGAAAGATAGGTAGGTCGGTCGGCAGACAGGCAGATAGGTAGATAGTTAGCTAGGTAGATGGATCGATATACATAGACAATACATCTGATAGGTCCCATACAGGGTCGTGCAGCACTTTCCACATCAACCACATACTATCGGAACAGGTCTCTGAAGCATATTACACTGTACTTATAAACAAGGGGTGCGAGAGGTAACGTTGGCAATTACTCAGGATTCCGCAAGTTATAAGCTCGTATGTGACCCAGTCTTCATATCAATTTGCATCTTTTCCATACAGTCTGCCATGATTCTGGATTGTTCGGGACTATACCTTAAGCTTTAAACCGACCCAGAAGCGCAGAAGCTCCGGGATTTCCAGCCAGATTACTCACTGGTTTTTAGTTCTTAGAACGGAATAAGGGGTTACAACCCCTGTATGATATGCTTCCTCATTCCCTACTAAGAACCCGTAAGGTTATCAGGCTTCCGTTTTGGTGGAGGCAAGAGTGGGCGGTGGTTTAGGGTTTATAATTTATAAGGTTTAGGGTTTAGAGTTTCCGAGACCTTTTTGTAGCCTCGGGGTCGAACCTGAGGGCCCCCTGATACGACATCCTCATCTCCTAAGACTCTCTGGTACCTGACAGCCCCAAATGCATGTAGAATCAGGTTTCTTTCTTGGTGTATTTTCTCAGGGTTTTTGGGCCATGCTGGGGTCCAAATATTCTACATCTCTCTGTAGCAAGGGGTTGGAAATTAGGCAATAAAGTTGTTTAAAGGTTGCGGGCTGAGTTTTCAAGAGTTGGGGCTTGGGATTTCAGGCTCATAGCTTGTGGTTTAAGGTTGGTTGAGGGTTTGGGAACACCAGGGATTGCTGTAAACCTCCAGGCCTTACAACCTTTATCTCAAGCTCACACTACGAATCCCACACTGGAAGACGCTTGATCCTGAAATGGATTGCTGTTTGGGGCTCAGAATCCCGAGCTACGTTGAGATCTCAAGTATCAGGAGACGCAGTCATTAATTCAGGATCCTCCATCTGAAAAGAGACAGAAACCTGTTAACCCCAAACTGGGTTGCTCTTAGCATACAGGAGGATATACTAAAAAAACATGCTTTCCTTCATACGGTAGCCTGGGTGAGCTCCTTAACCCAAAGGGTCCATGTAGCTACGTAGTATGTACATGGGCCCTAGAGCAGTTATATGAGAACCCTGTGTGCCCTAAGTATATACTGTGTACTATGTAACTACATGCACCCTTTGGGTAATAGCAACTCAGCAAACCGAATGCACCGCAAGCCCATGGACTTGAAACCCTGACCCTAAGCCTTCAGTTACCCAAAGGGTCCATGTAGTTATATAGTATATACTTGGGGCCCAAAGGGGTTCCCATTAAACTACGTATCTACCATTTTTTTAGCTATTCCCAACCCTAAACCGCCTTATACTACACAGCTACATGGACCCTTAGGGTTGTGCTCTCGAGGTGGATGGCGACGAGGTCGACGGGAAGGGTCAGGCCGCATATGAGCTGCTGTCAAGATTAGGGTTACCATAGGACCGTAAGGGGTTTACGGATTAGGTTTAAATCAAGTCAATACTAGGGTGAGCACAGGACCATGAAGGGTGTAGTTCTTAGGGTTTAGGATTGGACCAAATCAAAACTGGGTGACCAAAGGACCATGAACGCTGGACATATGCATGCGCAAGTCAGGACCATGTCCCGACTCCTGTGCGTTTAAGAAAAATGTCTCCGCGACATTTTTGCCAGGCGCAAGCGGTGGGAGCTGTGCTGCAATAAGTGGAACTTTCCGTACAGAATTGACCCTTGGGACGGTTTGAGCAGTCCTTCTTCCCTGGATTGCCCGGCAGAGTGCAAAGGCATCTCTGCTCGGGCCAAGACCGTTCAGCAAACCCTTTCCGTGGCTGGACTCATGTGAGCCATAATCTAAACTCCTTAAAGGGGGTTATATAAGGGGTTATATAGGGGACTACTATGGGGCGTATCAAGCGGGATACTAGGAGTATAGACAATGGCTCATGTATTCCCAGCGGCTTGCCGGAGCCAGCACGATGGCTGCTTGGCTCCCAGCTCCCTGGTGCAAGGCTGTATCATACAGCTCACTTGAGCAAACAACATCTTGGGGCAACCAAAAAGGAGCGCGGCTTTAGTACCGACCCATATACGGGTAGCTAGCTCCTCCACTCCCTTTACTCACAGGCAGGGCAGGTTTTGGTTTTGGGATGCAGTGTTCGAGCCGGCGTGATTTAGCGATGTTGTTGGCTGAGTCTAAGAGACTGCTTTTTTGGAGTAGGGGTTTGGGGTATATATTCTATTTCAATTATGAATGCCGGATTAACATTGGCAATAAATCCAGCTTCTCATAGTAACTAGTGGCATGAGTGAGGTAAAGGTGCCAAGACCAAAGGGCTTGAGGGGGCCTTACTCTACAAATATTCAGGTCCCTGTGGTTGGATCCAGACGAACAGCCATGCTAGTTTGGAAAGGACACGGGTTTGAGGGAAGCGCCCAACCCAAAACACTAAAACACTAAGCCCGCAAACCCTAACCCACAACACAGCTGCAGCCCCTTGACTCTGAATACCAGACTCCATTCCCAGCCCCATGAGCTGAAGCAGTCATCTCGGGCCCCCACAACCTGAAACACCCTTTGAACCTTACCTCCTAAATTCACGTCTTAATGATTTCCACAAAGCCTCATCTCCAACCCGACAAACCGCTCCCTAAACCTACACCTTCATCAATCCCCATACCCCTATACCCCTACACCTGAATCCCTCCACCCCAACCCTATACCCTTCACCCTAAACCCTACACCCTACTCCCTGACCACTCTAAAGCTGAAAAGGGAGAAGCAGCGTCCCAGAAGATGGGGAAAGGCACCATCAGGCCTTCTGTCGCAGAACCCGAGAAGATGTGGCTTGCTGTTGTGTTTGAGTGTTAGGGTTCGAGGTTCAAGATTTAGGGTCTGGGATTTAAGGTTTAGGGTTTAGAGTGTGGTGATACCATAAAATGCAAATTTTGGGCCCTATAAATAGTACTTCCTTTGGGTTATGTGGATCCCAAGGATAACATTTGGTCGACAATACCTTTTATTCCACAGCTTCACCTGAAACATGCGCTCAGGGGCTAGGTATGTTCTCCAAAGAACTGGCGTCATGCATAACAACAGGGATGAGAGACTCTTGATTAGTATCTTGTCATATCTTGGGGTTTCAAAGCGCATGTGGAATGTGCTGCCCGCCGTTGGCAAATCGTAACTTGTGTAATTGACCTCCCAGAAGAAAGTTAGGTAAGCGTATAGAGCGTCCTTATGTCACATGCGGGGCTGGGCTTGCCAGGGGTTCCAAACCCTAAGCCCTGAACCCTAAACCTGCTAGGACTCCGTGAGTATTTCCAAGCAGTTCAGTATCATGCGGCTGGGCGGTTGCTAGGGATGGACACAAGTCTGCTCGTTCCACTCTTTCATCAACGCGTACATTTTTTTCGGCGCGCAAAGAACTTGGACCTACCTGGACAATCAGTTAAGCTATGTATGAAAACAGGCCCCGCCACCCTGCATAATTATTAAGGGTCCCTTTTGAGAAGGTTTACATGGAACGCAGCTGACACGGACCTACGTGCCAAGCGTGTACTTGCCACCAGGTTTGTGGTCGTGGGTGTTTGATATCGTAGGATTACGGTTCAAACCTATGATGACGGAAAACTTTCCCATTGGGTTTGAACGCGCTGGAACCCAATGACGAATTTAAGTGCAATTATAGTGTCAATGCTATCCCAACCAGATGAGAGTCCCCTACTATTGTATTTGCAGCACTATTATATTATGCCTTAAGTAGAGGGTTGGGCATAGTAGCCCAGGCATGTCCATTTCCCAAGCTACACTAGGGATGTTGAATGTCTAAGTTCAGATAAATCACCATGACCCCTAAAAAAGGACGACTCTGAGAAGCCCGTGGGTTCTTTCGTAATCTCCTTTGAACGCGGGTTTGTGCTTTGCGTGAGCCGCTCCTGGGATTCAGAGTTTGGGACTTACAGGGTTCAGGGTTTAAGTTTACGCCTGGACCTATACTTGGAGGGTCAGGGGGACTTAGTAAGTGGGTTAATAATATGGATAACTGGGGTTACTATATGGGTTACCTACTTACTAATTCCCCCTGACCCTCCAAGTAATGTTCAGAGTTGTCAATTTAGGGCCAGAGACTTAGAGTGCCGGAGTTGATTCTGAGGCCCTAGGGCTTAGAGGCAAGGGGTTTAGGGTTTAGGGTTTAGGAATTTCTTGGACGTTGCTGGAGTTCACATGTCCCCAGAGGTCCAAGCAACTAATAGGCATGCAGTTTTCCAGAACCTTTCCTGCAGATATTTGTATTGCGCATATCCCGAAGCCCAAGTCCCGACTAAAGAAAAAGCTAGACCAACTAGCAAAACTGAGCTGTTAGCGAACTTCCTGTAACCCCTACGCTGCATCAATGTTGAGGATCCTTTATATTTTGTGGAGTATGGGATTGCTTCTATTCATGCAAAATGGATCCTGTTTTCTTCGTAGGGTTCTGTGGGTTCAGTACGGGGCCTAGTGCCCAATAATTACAAATTTGGGGTTTGGGTCTTGAAGTAAAGGGCTTGCTCAAGCATGTGATAGCTGCGTACGTGGACCCTTTCAGGATTCCACAAATCCGCAAAGGCTAAGCCATAAACCCTAAGCCTTAAACCTGAAACCCTAAACCCTAAACCCTAAACCCTAAGCCCTAAACCCTAAACCCTAAACCCTAAACCATAAACCCTAAGCCCTAAACCCTAAAGCCTAAGTCCCTCAATCCCATGACGACAGGCCCAATGCCATTTGCTTCCTATGCAAAGAGACGGGTCATCAGGCCAGTCAGTCGTTTACAGGACTCTTATACAGGTTCAGGGTTTAGGGTTTCGGGATTAGAGTTTAAGGTTTAGGGATTACGTTCGGGGATGAGGATTTGGGGTTGAGGGTTTAGGGTTACCGAAACTCAAAAGCATGTAGAAAAAGAGCCATCTAGACCCCATATATTGAAATCCTACGCGGAAAGAACCCTAACTTTGGGAACCCTAAACTCCCTTAACCCTAACTGTCCATATCTATACTATATATATATACATACATATGTACATACATACGCATAGCATCTTCGTAGTAGCCCCTTACATCCGAGAATCTAAGCCACCAGGCCATCTTCTTAGGCTTCATCTTCAGTCTTCGTAGTATAGATATCCCCAGAAGGAACCCTAGGGATCCAAAAAGGTTTAGGGTTTAGGGGTTTAGGGGTTTAGGGTTTAGGGTTCAGGGTTTGGGATCCACATAGCCCAATGTAGGTAATATTTGCAGACTTTAGGGCCCAATGTAGATATTATTTGTATACTTGGATCCCCAGAAGGAAGGGTTCCATCCTTCAAGAAAGTAGGGGCCTATCCAACGAGGCTGGGGTTCAAAGTTCTGGAAGACTCCCACGAGTCAAAAATAAGCAGCTCTTGTGTCAGTGTCGCCCCTTTTTGGGCAGGCTTTGTCCTTGGCTTGCGTAGGAAAACCCGGGCCTTTTTTCCACACATTCCTTTGTGGTACTCATGTGAACATTTGTTCCCGATCCTGTTCCAAGACAAAACCATTGCTTATGCCCCAGAGCACTGCTGACTTTGAGTGGGGAGGGCTCATGTGGCAATGCTGATAAGAGGTTTGTAGGAACCCCAACCTTGGAAATTAGGACGCTGTAACTATCGTATGGCAACAAAGCGGGCCTAACTTTAGAAGGCGGGGTGACCAAAGCCCATCCATCATTGATGAGATCCCTACCAAACCCTACACAAATTCTGTGTCCATTACATGTTCGCTTTTTGTTTTTTACCATTTCTCCGTTATTCTTGTGTTCTATATTAATTAATCACCGAGCCTAAGCCCTAAATTCCCTAAGCCCTAAATCCCCTGAGCCCTAAATCCCCTGAGCCCCAAACCCCATACTAAACCCCCTAAACCCCCTAACCACCCTACTAAACCTCCTAACCCTCTAAACCCCAAACCGCTGAAACCCTAAGCCCCCTGAGCCCTAAACCAAACCCCTGAAATTTCTGAACCTTGCCTAAACCAGCCTGAAACTACTCTTACTACTGGATATTTTGCATGACCTTACCCTATACCAGACTTCCCTACTTCTCAGATACTTAGTGTCATGCAGGATCCGCAGTATCCACCGTATCATAGCATGGCCAGACTTTAGTCGTCATCGGCCTTACGGCGGGTAGTCCCAGAATTACGCACCCAACAGCCAGCCTAGGCGGACCTCTAAATGAAAAAAACATCCCAAAACCGGGTTCCTCAGCACAAGGATCTCGCCCCTAAATCCTAAACTCTAAACCGGTTTAGGGTTTAGGGTTTAAGCCTAGACTCTAAACCCTAAACCTCAAAAAAAGGATTCAATTTTGGTAGAACCTCCCTGAAGGGATCAGAGGGCATAATCTGCAAGGTGAACACGTGCCCTTATTGGCGCCAGTGGGGGTACCTGGCACAGGGTTTAGGGAGCAGGGTCTCAGAGCTGGTTTAGGGTTTAGGGTTTAGGGTTTAGGGAGATTAGGCAGACCCAACCCTGTAATAGTGACTATAAGGTATACTAGTGACCATATTATGTTTTTTTAGGGTTTAGGGTTCATATTTAGGGTTTAGGGTTTAGGGTTTATGTTTAGGGTTCAGGGTTTACCTGGACCCCAAAAGCATGCAAAATAATGGCCTTTATGGTTATTATTATGGGTTTAGGGCCACTATTTTACATACTTTGGGGGTTTAGGGCTTAGGGTTTAGTGTTCAGGGTTTAAGGTTTAGGGCTTACATAATAAACTAGTTAAGGAACTTAATTTAAGTTACTAGATTGGGTCAACCATACTAGTTGCTCTATATATATACCCATTCTGCTAACTTAATTTAATATTCCTTATAAGCAACCCAGTAAGCCCCAGAGGTATGATCTTAAACCCTAAACCCTAGTAGATTAATGGCCTGGCTTACAAACTCCTAAGGTTCAGGTAGGGCTAGAAATCCCAACCGCTAAATCCTGCATAAATCCTTGCCCTACCTAGAATAAGCAATGTACCTACAAGTAAAGGGCTTCGTACCTAACAATGAAGCATCTTTACCTTCTCAGGGGCTCTACTTGGAGGGTTTAGGGTTTAGGGCTTAGGGTTTAGGGTTTAGAGCTTAGGGCTTAGGGTTTACAGTCACGGGGACTTAGTAAGTGGGTTAATACTTGGGATAACTAGGGTTACTAAATGGGTTATAGGGTTATTCGCCTACTAACTAAGTCCCCCTGACCCTGCAAGTAGATTACTCTAAGTACACCTTACTTGAAGCGTCAGAGGGTCTTAGTAGGTCTGTAGGGCTTCAGGTCTCGGGTCAGGGGGCTTTGTAGTTAATTAGGCTCCAGGGTTCTAGGAAGCCGTGAAGGGCTCAACAAGCAACAAGTATTCAGGCTTCAAGAATGTAGATTGGTGGGGTTTAAAAGGTACTTAAGGGTCAAGGGCCCGGGGGCAGCATATAGGGTTTAGGAGTATGATAGGGACAGGTGCGCTCATTAATACTTATAAGTCTATCTACGAATGCGTGCTAAGTCACCCCGGATCCTCCATGTAGGATGTACGGGTCTGATCTTTAGGGTTCGAGGTTTAGGAATCCGGTTCGGGATTCAGGGTTTAGAGTTGGACGTAAGGGCTCATCCAATTCGAGGTCTGGGGTTGAGGGTTCTGGGCATCAGGGTGAGTGTTCGGGGGCCTGGCACCCAGGGAAACAATTCAACCCAAAACCCAAAACCGTGTAAGAAAGGCGTTGTGCCGCATGTTTTGGTTTTGGAGCGTTACCTAAATATTGGGTTACAGGGCTATGTAGCTATAGACTATATAGAACCCACATCCCATTATTAGGTAACTGGGAGCTCTAGGGTTTAGGGTTTAGGGTTTAGGGCATAAGGTTAGTCTCGGCAGGGTCTGGGGTCAAATTCGAGGGTTCAGAGGCATGCAACCCAGAGGGTCCAAGTACCAAAATAATGGGGGTTTAGGACTATGCAGTAGCGTACCAACTATCTGATACGCATCTACATGGGAGGTTTTAGGTAGCATCTATTTTACTCAGGCAACCAGACACCTAAAGAAGCTACGCCTTTCATACTAATCCCTAAACCCTACACCCTAAACCCCAAACCCTAAACCCTGCTGATGTTAAACACTCCCCCACCCGTTGCTTAAGATTTTCCATAAGAGACCTTATAGGAGCTATACTCTAAACTCCTAGTATCCCCCTTAATAACTCCTAGAATACTCCCCAATATAAACCCCTATATAAGCCCCTTTAAGGAGTTTAGACCTTCAACCTTAAACCCTGTAGAATCCTCCTTTAAGGAGTTTAAACTCTAAACCCTAAACCCCAACCATAAAAGGGCATTTTTGCATGTTAGTACGAAAGGATGACTGTTCATGGTCATCGGGCCTGAAGAGGGCACCAAACACCTCCACCATTAAGGTTTAGGGTTTAGGGTTAACAAACCCCTAAACCCTAAACATTAGAATTGGCCCTAATATGAAACGGTACTATGCTGAGATTAGGGTTTGGGGTTTATATGAAAGGGCACGACAATTGAGTCTAGGGGTTAGTGTGTAGGGTTTGCAGCAGTTGATTTGTAAAAGGAAGGGATGTTTTGGCAAACCCTAAACCCTAAACCCTAAGCCCTAAACCCTAAACCCTAAGCCCTAAGCCCTAAACCCTAAGCCCTAAACCCTAGAGCTCAGGCTCCCTTAATGCCATGCAAACACTTGGCGATCTCTACGCTTAATGCCACAAATCATCCAGAACTCAACGTAACTTATACATTGGGAACCAACGCATTCATTTACGCCAAAGTCCAAGACCCTCCAGAATGATCTAGACTCTAGGGAATCAAGATGCTACCCCAGTAATGGAAAATCAAATGGAAAGGATCATGGACCAATGAAATGGAAAGAGCGGTTACATAGGAGCTCATAGGGATCATGTAATGTAGGGACGTAAGTGATTACCTGTATCATGTTGGGGTCTATTTGAAACATACTAAATATATATATATACACACCAAAATCATGCGAGGAATCTAGGTCCACAATCTTGGCAAGTATGTAAACACCGACGTATGCTAGTTAATCGCGTACCCCTAGTATTCAAACCCTCCCCCTCATGTTACATACAGGTTTGCCAGAATTCCAAATTCTGAAATATGCACCCAAGACTACTTTTAAAAGGGCCAACCCTAAATTTAATTGAGTAGTGCTTTTTGGTGGTTGAACCTAGTAAGATTACATTCCTTATATAAAATACTATACCCCAACAGGAGGATAGAATCTTACTCTATCATGGGTTCCATAGTATCCCCAAATAAACTACTACTCAACTGCGGCTCGTCATCCTCTGAATTAGGGGGGGGTCCCTAAATAGCATGACTCGTAAGGATTAGGGATGTCCTTGATTTCCTAGATTTCGATTGGCTTTTGAACGGTTTGTATGCAAGAATGTTATATGAGCCCTGGACTAAATTTGTAGTATATCCCTTAATAGGTCCCCCGAAACCCTATGCTCATATACAGAAATTCCAGAAGCAGATTCCAAGGCCCTGATTTGGAATAGTCCCTGATTGGCCCTAAACTTGGAATAGCCTCTAATGAGAACCTACTTTGGAATAGTCCCTAATAAAGCCCTCATTTGGACTTGTCCCTAATACGGCCCTGATTTGAAATCGTCCCTAATACGGCCCTAATGTGGAATCGTCCCTAAAACGGCCCTAATGTGGAATAGTCCCCAATTAAGCACGAATTTGGAACAATCCCTAATAAGGCCCTAATTTGAAATAGTACGGCCCTAATTTGAAATTGCCCCTATTACGGTCCTAATTAGAAATAGTCTCTAATACGGCCCTCGTTTGAACTAGTCCTTAATAAGGCCCTAATTTGAAATTGTCGCTGATAAGGCCTTAATTTGAAATAGCCCCTTCTTAGATTCAATCGAGATTCCTACGACTTTCATCATATTTCGACAGGACCCGATTATGTGCCGCCCTTAATGTTCTGGTCGTACAATAATAAATGCCACCCGGATATTAAATACAGTTCGGAATATTCACCTAAGAGCGAGCCCTTTAATTTCGGGGGGAAAAGTGATGGCCCGGCGGCCGAAGGACACGCGTTTTCCAAACGTTGGCCATTCAGCCCAAAACATCACCGCATGATGGGAAAGATCAATCTCAAGCGCTTGTTTGCTGATGAGGGGATCTTTGCATGCCTCAGGGCGTGAAAGCCGCAGAACGCGGAATGCCTAGCCGCCAGCGTTTTGCCTAAATTCCATTCCCAATGCTTGTCACCGAATCTGGGATCTCCACATCTTTCAGGGCACTGCACCTGCCAAACACGTCATCCCCAATGCTGGTCACGGAGTTTGGAATCTTCATGGTCAGTAAAGCGCTGCAGCTGTAGAAGGCTCTATGGCCAATGCTTGTCACCGAATCCGGGATCTCCACATCTTGAAGGGCACTGCACCTGCCAAACACGCCATCCCCGATGCTGGTCACGGAGTTTGGAATCTTCATGGTCAC
Source organism: Symbiodinium pilosum (assembly GCA_905231905.1). NCBI lineage: Eukaryota > Dinophyceae > Suessiales > Symbiodiniaceae > Symbiodinium > Symbiodinium pilosum. Next base: position 107,046 of record CAJNIZ010009202.1, read on the forward strand.
GTGCCAAACACGTCATCCCCAATGCTGGTCACGGAGTTGGGAATTTTCATGGTCTGTAAGGCGCTGCAGTTTTGGAAGGCTCTATCCCCAATGCGTCTCACTGAAGTGGGGATTTCCAACCGCTCCAAGGCAGTGCAGCCTTCAAAAGCCGAAGTGCCAATCCTAATCACGGAGGCGGATAACACGGGAAGCACCTGCTGGAACTTCTACAAAGACCAACTCGCTCTCTACGGAAGATGTTCGGTCCACCGCCTGAATGATGTTCTTGAAGCGGACCAAAGTCAAGACCTGAGGATTCTTGAAAGCAGACCTACCCCGGTGGACTCAAAATAGGGTAACACAGGGTAATATAGGGCAATATAGGGCAATATAGGGTAATATAGGGATAACGAAAAAGAAAATGGAAACTACTATTTACTATTTAGGGATACGTGGGGAATAAAAACGGACGTAGTTACGGGTGATCCTTGCTAGGAAATGCATGTGGGTTTACTTTTGAGAAATGTGCACCTGAGTTTCCCACACCCTGCTATCAGGCTGCATGACCTCTGCGGTCTCAGTTACCAAGCGTCCGCAGTAACCAGCTGGCAGCCTGAACGCTTCATGGTCCAAGATCTTGGAAACGGTGCTGCCGGGCTCCACATGGATCTCTGTGCAAGATCCATCGGCAGCTTGAATGCTCACCTTCACTGGGGCACTCGCCATGGCATCGAGCAAGAGCTCAAGTGGTAGCTAGGGCTATACATACCATGGTTTAGAGTTTAGGATTTAGGGTCTTAAGTGGTAGCTCGGGCTATTCATACCATGCAGCGGGTCCAAGAACCAAAATCATGGGGCGGTTAGAAATACTAATATCTGAACGGTTTTGGCACCTAAGATCTCACAATTATTTGGGTACTGGTACACTTTGGGTGAGGTTTTGGGCTTAAAGTTTACCCAAATGCTCCAACGTAGCTCCGTTGGGCACGAACTCATGATAAGCTTAGCATTTAAGGAACTATATGAGCTATAGCCAAAAATCCCAGTATCCCTTTTAATAACCCCTATAGTACTTCTGTATGCCCTACATAACCTTTCACGGAGTTGAGACTATAGATTTCCTAGGAGGGTCTGTGTAGGGTTCGGACAGGCCTACGTCGCAGCCTGGTCACTTCCTAATGATGAGTCCCCCAGAAGGAAACAGCTTTGGCCTAAACACCAACGCATAAAGTTGTTTAGGGTTTGGAATTTAGGGTT
>CAJNIZ010009203.1:0-13686 GCA_905231905.1 Symbiodinium pilosum
CGTCTGGCAGCCTCACGCCACTCTCGGCGCCGCAATGCTTCACGTAACTCGTGTTGCAATTTAAGATTAGGGATCGGGACGGCCTGTCGGCCTTGACACGGGGAGGGCGTCGGCCGTGAACCTGAAGATTAGCTTGAGAGCTACTGCACAGTGTTGCAGTTTGAGATGCCTTCGCTGCTCTCTTGGGTTGTCATTCTCTCTGCGCATATCAACGTTGACCAAGATACCCTATACAGGATCCCAGGCATAGTACGGGCTTGTCTGAGCAGCACAGCATGCGGTTGTGCCACTCACCGAAACCCGTACCTAACCCACACCAGCGCGTGGGATGTCACGGGAACCGGACGGCAATTCTGCATGTGCAGGGTCGTTTCGGCTTGGGCTGCAACAGGGCTGGTGTTAGAAGAAGCATTAACACGCGTCTTACGTCTTAAACGTTGACGATTGCTAGGGGCATGCAGTGGCACGTCAGGCTGTACAGGTGGCGTGCTTTGGTAAGGCATCCTCATCTCCGGGTGTAACCCAGCTAGGGCAATAAGGGGTGGGGTGAATGGGACGACAGGTTGTTTTGGAACAGGTGCTGTGTGTACGCATCCACGGCCAAGTTTGCCCGCATGCTAAGCAATATATGAGGCCACACGACTCAGGCTTGGCGGCATCTTTGCCATTTTTTCGGTTCCACACAAGACGCGGCTTGCATATGACCGGGTGTGACGAGCCATTGATCACGAGGGGCTGTCTTGATTGGCACAAGCTTTGCTTAATATCTTTAGGCGTACGTGTTTAGTAAGCTTTGTTTTGCTTACCACATTTCACGCAGACCATGCCACCTTCATTGGTTGGTCTTAAAACATGCTCCTTGCGCTGGGGTCCTTCACTGTTGGCGATTTGATTAAGAGCAGGGGCTGGGGGAGGATCGGGTGGCTGAACTGTGGACTCGTCAGTGGCCTCGCTCCACTCGCGGATGTGCGCTTGCCAGATGTTGACCATGGCGTGCTGCACAGCATGTAACGCTGGCTTTGAAGTTCTCGACGTTTCCGTTCGCTGTGAACCTGATCAGATTGCATAAAATCTGCCCGCACCTCGAGATGCAGCCTCGTCTCCTCTTAGTCGACTGACACTGGGGCACTACGGCCCTTGCACTTAGGGGTTTCCCATAGTCTTCCAACACTGGATGCGTACGGACCTCTCCTGCACCTGTAAACGTCGAAGCGCCATTTCTAAGAGCTCCGTAGCTCTCGCGGCGATTTGATGATCAGCAATTTGTCGCAAGAGTGGCTCAAGCTCCTCGCGCACCTCCCAGTCTATGAAATCGAGCACCCTAGCCAAGTAACCCAAGTCTTATCGCGACGACAATCAGGCCTGGCAACCGAAACCTCCCTAGCACGACAGATGGCCTTCCATATCTGGCGACTCGTCAAAGTGGAAGCCTGCTCATGTAACACCGGCGGGCGACGACGCTCTTCCTGGAAAGTGGGATGACCGCGGTGAGAACATACCTTTTCTACATGGTGCCCTTAGCGCTCAGCCAATTGAACTAACAGTCTCTCGGCCTCACGGCTCCACACAAGTCATACGCATTGTCAACATCACACGCCTGCAACGCTCCCTGAAAGGCAAAGCCAAGATGTGATCTGAGGTGGGCCTGGTGAGGTTTAGGGAGTTCAAGCTGTGGAAGATACGAAACCTTACGCACTGCGCGCCTCATTTGCTCAGCTTTGCGGGTTTGCCGCTGCATGCTGAGCACAGAGTGGGACTTAAACTCCTTGTGCCGGGCTACGTTGAAACAAAAAGCCTGATCATAAGCAGTACGGTTCGCAAATATATGATCAATTTGCGAACCCCCTTGAACATGGAAAGTCAATGCTGCGCGCATCTCGGGAGTCCCTAAATTGCGGCAATCAAACATTCCCCTTTGCGAAGGAGGCGCTGAAGCTGTGAGCTGTCTGAAATGCAACGGTTATAATCGCCAAACAGGAGATATGGGACCTCTCCTCTTGCGGCGACGTCCTGAGCCACTGCAGAAACCGACCGGACCCTGAACGCCCAGCTGGTTCTCAAAGCCTTTCGCTTTGACCTCAGCGGGCTGGCACGAGTGCTCCCTACTGCCTGATTGCAGGCAGGCAAGCTAGTCCGGCTCACGCGGACACCACAATGGTTGCCACAATGGTTGTGGCCGGGCAGAATCGTATTGTGGGTACCAATCACAGTGCCAAGCATCAGAGCTGGCCCAAGAGCTCAATAAAAAGCATTTGCAGCAATTTCAAGTTCCTGTGTAACAAGATTTTGCCGAAGCAAAACTGGTCTTCTGGAAAGTTCTGCGGATAGGGGTAGGGAAAAGGAGGCTAAGGCGCGGCAAGCCCTAAGGGATCCCTGAAGAACATTCAGACAATCTGCATCAGAGCGGTTGAGACACATGCGAAAGGAGTCTGCAAAGGATTGGGCTCGGTCGCCAAGCGGAGGAATTGAAGAGGTTTTGACAGATGATTGCTGCATTTTCTTTTTACTGGCAGCAAGACGATGCCGCCGAACGGCTTGGCTAGTGGATTCGGGCTTGCCAGCACAAGAATACCGCATGAAACGGGATCTTTCACCCCAGTTTCCACTGCACAAGCACATGGTGCACTTATACTTGGGAGGAGGGCCGGGGATACACTCGAGATTATGTTGGAGTTCGCGTTCCTCCGGGGCATTGACAACGAGGACGGCCCCGTCACAGGCACCTCTGCGCCAACGCTTGCCTTTCGTGTCTGTGCATCGTTTGATATCGTTTGGCAGCAGCAGGAAGTAGCAAACTGGTACTGAGCTCAAAATCCATAGCCATTTCGAGCCATGTGATACCGTGAGTGACGTTATCCGGGACGTCAGGCCAAGTTAGGCGAGAGAGATACCACTTCATGGCGTCATAGAGAAGCTCACCAAAGCAAAAGCGGAGCGCACGCGAAAAGGGCTTAAGCTCGCCAAACTTCACACATACCATATCCTGAGAAACGGTGTGCCCCCGAATCCGAATCGCATGGTGTAGGGGACTGTTTAGCAGTGCTAGGTTGAAACTCATAAGTGAGAAGCCTTTCACGATTTGCAACGCGCGCACGCTCGAGAACGATTTCCAGCATCATTCGTTGGCGGGCAACAACTGCGGCGCGATGTTGCCAATATGCTTTACGGGCGTGAAGAAACGCGGGAGTGTAACGCATGCGAGCGCCTTCTTTGGCGGCGGCGTCAGCAGCATCATTAAGTAGGCATCCGGAATGTGCTTCAACTTTAGGGACAAGAACAAGGCAATCGCGGGAGCGAAGCTGAAAATGAATGGCAGACACCAGGTCTAAGTTGTCCCCATCCAAAAGCGAAGGTTGGCTGGCAGTTTCCCAGACAGAAATTACACACGCGCTGCCTGTAAAAACATGCAAATGTCGCAGGTCCTGGGAGATTGCATGAAGAAAAGCACGTAATTCGGCTCTTTGAGCCGTTTGCTCTTGACCACCAAGTAAAGGCAAGGAAACAGTGCCACGATGACTGCGCGACGAGTCACAAGCAATCCCGCACCCAGCACGTTTCCACAAAATAGAAGACCGGTTAAGGCAGCAGCCATCAGTGAAGACAACTACTTTCCCGTAAGACGTGCAGGTTTCGGAGGCGATGTCAGAAGGGCTGGGCTGAACCAAGGAATGCTGCATGTTGTCGACACCTATACCCGTCTGCAAAAGGTGACAAGTGCTAGGAGGCATGACGGCTACCCCTGTAAATAGGGTGCAATGTGGCAACATTGCATGGTCTCGTCGAGACCATTTGTCCCGAATGTCCTTCCAACGAGGACAGAGGTTATACATGTGTGACGTGTCTTCTGGAGTGTTTTGAGAACAAAACGGACAAATTGGCGACGAGGCTACTCCACTCTTGTGAAACAACACAGCAGCGCGAATGGCATTAGCTAAACTTGCCTTGAGAGTACCAGCAGCGTAGCTTTGTTTACGTGACAAAAGCTTATTCTGCAAAAAAATCGCGGTGTCCCTATCAAAACAATTTGGACCCGCATAATGGCCAGCACAAACTGCAAGAGAGCGCATTTGGAATTGCCTGAGTGCATCGCGGATTTGGTGATAAACCCAGCCTTTCGAACATGTCAACCAATTGACACTGGGAAGGAAAGGCCGCTGAAATGTGTCAAACTCATACCATTGCCAGTGGATGGCCTGAAGCGCAACGCAATGTGCAAAGGTCCATGAACGGAAGACCTAGGAGAAGCCAACTGCAAGTTGCGAATTAGGGCAACATCACTTGCAACGGAAGGGCTGCGAAGGCACATGCTGCGCAAATTCGCGAGCACCTGAAAATGACATGCCTGAATAGGGTCGAAACGATGACTAGGAAAGAACAGGCAGCAGACAGCTTCGGGAGCACGTCCACTGCGACCCCGCCAAACGGCGTCGATAGCAGCAGTACGTATTTTTTGAGGCTAGGTAGATCAGGGGCAGTCAGCTGACACCCGTGCACAGCGCGAGTGATTGCAGCAGAAGAGATTACTTGTCCTCTTTCTTCGGCAGTGAGGGGAAGGCAGGCTGCGCGACGTGTTTGCTCACACACTTCCGCAAGAAGCGAGGACCGTTCATCGACTGGTTTTCCGAGATGAAAACCCAAATCAGCACCCAAGAACCTAATGTCCTGGACAATTTTAAGAGGAGAACCAAGGAGACGTAGGGCCTCAAGATCTTTGACTAAAGCAAGACATATGGTCCAAAGTTTACTTTTGGAAGGTTTGATGCGCTGACCTGTAACTGTGGCAAAGGACCCCGCCTCAATCAGAAACTGGGACAAAGCAGAAACGCTGCTCGCGCTGGCAATGGTGTCGTCAGCATAAGCCCCAGGTGTAACCTCGGGACAACGGTCGTCAACAGCCCTTAAAAAGACCATGACTAAAAGGTTGAGAAGAATAACAGAAATAGGACATCCCTGAACAATGCCCACTATCAGAGATGAGAGGTGTGGAACCAAAACCTTTGGAAAATTTGACAAAACGCTGCAAACGTGTGTACAAATTGCTGAGACAAGCTACAAAAGGTTTTGGGAGGCCAAGTTTCACTGCAAGCGGCAGGATTATTTCGTGTAACGGTAAAAGGTCGAATGCTTTTTCAAAATCAAGAAAACAGCCTGCTAGGTCAGTACCCGTGAGTAGCGCTTTCTCGATGGCCAAAGCCAGCGTGAACCAAGTATCCATAGCGATTTGCCTACGCGAAAGCCTGTTTGCGAACAGTAGACCCAGGATTCTTGCCACGAGATCAATTCCTGAAGGCGTGTGCTGGCCCATAGCCGGTAGAGAACGCTGAGGACGCTGACGGCAGCATCCGGCTTAGGAACTAACGTAAGAAAACCATATGTCAGGGCTGCTGGCCAACTGCCTGTCTCTTCAACAACATGAAAAAGATGGCAGAGTTTTTCCAAATGAAAAGCCGTCAAAGACGTAACAGAGGAGACCTCCCATGAGTCTAAACCTGAAGCAGAATGAACGGACATTTTGGACAATGTTGCTCGCAAACCTGCCGCAGTAAGGGGAGCAAGGTTAAGAGGTACGGGCTCAGGCAGATGACGCGAGTAATGTTGCAGGAAAACCTCCCACGAAGGTGGGGCTTCGTCATCTGGACGCTTAAGAACAGGAGCCCAAATGGAGCAAATGAGCCTATCAGTCAAGGAGGGATCAGCCGGGATCAGCGACAAAGTTATCACCGTCTTTGACAAAGTGCTGAACGGATCGATAGGATCTGTTGAACCATTTGAAGGTCTCACGTCGTGTCTAAAATCAAGCTTAATTTTCTGCCTCCAGCGGGCGACTGCTGCATGATCTTGTTGAAGGCTGATGGCCTCAGCTCTTTTTAAGGCGGCGATTTTACAATCATCTAAACAACCAAGATCAAAACTTAATCCCCACTTACGAGCCCGGGATGCAGCTAGAGACCAAAGGTGCCTCAATCTGAAGGGCCACGGTCCTAGATCTGTAGGAGATTGGCGTTGCAGTTCTGCAATTTGACGAACAAGTTTTCGGAGATATCGTTCCTCAACAGTTGTTTGGGAGCCTGAGAACTCAATAGGGCGGTTAACACCAGAATTTGGCTGTTTGACAAAGCGGGGGGTCTTGCCACGACCAGTGTAAGCAGATGAATCAACGGAGGCACGTTTGCAAAGGAATTCCTCGGAGAAGTTGCTCCAACAAGTCAACAAGGGATCCACGTCGAGATCAGCAAGAGCTTTAGTCCAAGTTTCTTCATGAGCAGAAAAATTCGCCTTGCAAGCAACTGTTCCTCACGAGGACATGCAGAGGTTACATAGTTACATCAGGAAATTTGCGTGGCCTATTGAGTTGGCAATGAAGAGTTGCAAAGCGTGGCGCGGAGAGGAAGACCTGTGCTGGCCGATGCGATGGGAGCCCAGTGTCATCCAGAACAGCATACCCATTGAAGGCATCAGCAACTGTTTTATTGAGCAGCGCAACATCTAAGCGGCGAGGCTGACCATGAGGCGGATAATGTGTGGGATCTAACTTGGAAGTGGCCAGCGCTGCATCTACGCATCCGCCTTGCAAACAGGCACGGCGACAAACATCGGAAACCTGGGGCTGAAGATTTAAATCGGCTAAAATAAGGACAGGAAGACCCCTATATTTTGAGGCCTCAGTAAAAACCTGATCAAGAAGCTCTTCAGTGCGACAACGATGGGTGTTGTTACTATATGAACCAGGAAAACCATAAAACACGAAAACGTGGATCACGGCGCCGAAAGCAATTACAGCGTGTAACCAGCGGGGGCTGTCCCAAAGCATGCGCCGACGGGGGTCGTCACCCACCGGCACCAACTCAAGAGGGATGGAGTTTTTGCACGCTATAGCAACCCCACCAGGTCTCGCCAGGTCTCGCGTTCCACACGGCGCGTGCCTCGCGACTGTGGCCGCGATTTTGATGCGGCATGGGCTTGCCGAATACGGCCGTCAAGCCTAAAGCAGAAAGTTTCGAGGCCAACACAGGAGTACTGAGAGCAGTGTGCCGGGATTCCTGAAAACCTATAACGTCGGCCAAACAGGAGATTAGGGACATGTTTCTCTTAAGGGAAGTAACATTACAAGTAGCAAAGGAAAGGCCTACAGGGTTGCGCTTACTGAATCCTTCACATTCGGGCTGAGATATTGGCACGCGGCGCTCGCTGGGCTCAGCGACAAACGCAGAAGTAACAAGTTCGACGCGTGCTGGAAGCACTGCATCGTAGTGAACACCATTGTACGTTAGGTAGAGAGGCTGGACTGATGACAGCGACGCCGAAGGTACGGCAACATGAATAAGCTGCTGCAGTATGCGCGCCAGTGCATGTAGAGTGATATGATCCACCCAGGAGCCTGGAGTCTTCAGGCGGCGGAGGTATCCCTCGAAAGATCCAGCGATGAAAGGTTTGAAATCTGCAGGACAAGGTTCAATCAGGGGGAGGGCGAGAAAACGCAACTCACTGTGAGTGAAAGCACAAGAAGCTGCAACACTATGATACTGACAGGAGCCATCGGCAGGAACGTGTACGCGTTCCAAAGCAAGACTTCGAAGTTGAAGGTCCGCGAGTCCACGGGGCCCTACGGCTGAACAGCCGAGGTTTTGCTAGTGAGCGCGGGCCTTGCCACCACCTTTGAGTCTCAGGAGGCTTTATGGGATTTAGGAAGCGGGTCTCCCCAGTATGGCCCTCCTCGGAGCGGCGAGCAGGAGAGGAAGAACGGTCAGCTTGAGCATCCAACCTGGCAAGGATTGCAGCAATGCCAGAGCCCACCTTCTCCTCCAACGTCTTCTGACGTTGCTCTGACAGTTTCTGGTGTGTTTCCAATGCAATAATGCGAGCCAGGAGGTCATCATTGGAAGGCGTGTCTGTGGAAGTCTGAACAACGGCATTGGGCGTGCCTTGACTGCGAGCACGCGCTGCGGGCGCGAGCACAGACTGGCGCAAGGGCTGCGACACCTGACGAGGCGGGGCTGATCTGCGACGTTTTGCGGATCGAGGCCCCACAGCACGGCGCTGATTTCCTGAGCACCCTCGATCAAAGCACGACAGGTGCGCATAAGATAAAAATGCTTGGGTGGCGCCTTGTCACATCCCACAAGCCAATGCGACTGACCTCCGGAGATCCAGTGCTCCAAAGGGATCACGGGCCAGTTCCACTCGGCAAAGCGCTTAACCATTTCAGAACGAGAGCATCCAGAAGGAAGACCGGTGATTGTGTAACGCATGCTTCCTCGCACAGACAGGTTCGGAGCGGAAAACTTGGTAGGAGCCACCAATGAGCGGACGGCCGAAAGTTCAGTGGGTTTAACCCTGATTCCGAAACTTTGGGAATTGAGAGCAAACCCCAAGTTTCCAACAACTTGCTTCAACAATACTCATCCACGTCGGCTTGGTTCCTGCACAAGTCCTGGGTTATGAAATTCACACGGACACCCGAGTCACCCGAGGCAGTGAGCAAGGCTGTCTTTTGATTGGCCGGCGCACGGAATGAAGCACGCTGAGTGCTGGCATCGATCTTCTTCCACCCCCAGAATTCAATATTATCACCAGTCAATGCTTTATCAAGCTGAAGAACAGACTGCACAACGGTCTTGCGAGAGTCTGTTAGAAACGACGACCAGGCCTCGGCATTGGGAAACAAGCATGAGGACATGATGATGGAGAACTCGCAGGTTTGCGGCACGTCCCATTCAGGGCTGTCAGCTAGGGTTGCGGGGAGCACTGCAGTGCCCCCAGGCCCCCAGTTGCACAAGTGTGACCTATTTGCGATTTGTTCGCTTGAGGTTGGGGTCAAACAGGAAGATGTGCGTAGCTTGGAAGCTAGAGTCACCGAGTCCCAAAACAGTGAGGTCGCTGTTGTCACCACAAGGCAAAACCACCAGCAACCGGCCCTTGCTGCGAACACGCGAAGCCTGAGCAAAAAGGGGGCGAGTCAAAAGCGCAACACCTTCAGCACCTTCGCAAAAGTCAGCCAATGAGAGCGAGGGAAGGTCAGATGCATCTTGAAGTTGCGTCAAATCCAGGCTGCACGAAGTCCATGGTGCACGTTGAATCTCACTTCTGGTGGATTTCTTGGAGATAGCAACTATGGGAGCATCAGACTTAGAAGGCATCTTACTAGCCAAGTAGGAGGCCCAAGGATCAATGGGACCAACACCATCAGAGACAGGTCCTGGATGACTCGCCTCACCTACAGGAGTGGCCAGAAGGCCTACAGCATGGAATATGCAGCGAACAACCGGAAACACTGCAAGTACATGCGCAGCACGGGTAACAAAATCTGCACGACGCGAGCAATCAAAACTGCAGCGCTTGCAAGGGCCAGGAGGAAGCGGAAACGCTTGAACCGTGGGTGCAGTGTATCGAACACGCGCAAGTCGCCGACGGCGACCACCAACGAATCTACATCGGCAAGCAAAGCGACAACAGACGTGAGGAGAACGGAGACCAAAGGCAGAGAGCATGGATCGATGACAGCCCAAGGCAGCACAGCCAGAAAGGGGCAAGCGAACATCAAAATGCACACAAACAAACAGTTGGCAAGCATCTGGCTAGCAAATGGCGGCATTAACATCAGGAGCATCATGATGATGCACAGCGCGGTGGGAAGCACGCTAAACTTGCAACCCTCTGTAGACGACTGCGGCACAATGTCTGAGGCACGTGAGCGCAGCCCCCGGGCTCCACACAGCCGTAGGAACTCACCAGCTAAAGAGGCCGGGGCCCGCCCCCCAGCTCGTTCTCAAAGGTGTGATGTCTTGTGATAAGGATGCGGGCTTATTCATGGGCTATGCGCATGCTGGCTGGAACCAAAGCATATAGATGCGAAAGCACGTGGGGATATTACGCAGACGACGCTTTGATTTAAAGGGCAGGAATCCTTTGGACCGCATACTTACTGCAATCCCCGCTGATGTGCTGAGTGGTTGGCTCACCAGCGCCACAAGAGCATTGCACGACGCCACCCCTTCGGCGATGCCTATGAGAACGCTGGGGCGTCATGAGCGCAACAGTGACCAAAAAAACGTCATACCTTTAGCTTGGCCCTTGGGTCCTTTTCAGGGGTAGTCGGCTCGACAGGAGAGTGATCGCAAAGCTGTTAAACCACGCCAACGCGCGCGTACGATCAATGCCCGCACCCCAGCCACCTGGAAACGCTGCGAACGCTCCCGGGCAAGCATCTTCCAGACCTCAAGCCGGTGCACCTCACCAAGTTCGTGCTGGTAGGAACGCGCACGCAACTGGCCACGCCCGCAAAAAGGCCTGAAAACTGGCTTTAAACACAGGGTGGTATATGAGCTGTTGCGCGCGTGCAAGCGGGCCATCTGGCAAAGAGGCACGGCCAGCCGCAGCTAAACGCGTCGCAAGATCCCGACGCAGCGCGGACGTGCAGTGGACCCACTTTGGATTAATTACTGGAAAGCCGAAAGCTCCAGCGCAAAAACAGGGTCGAGTGACGGGGGGGACACAGCCTGCGGGGACAGTGAATAGTCGCGGACATGAAACTAAGCACAAACAACGGACGCGCGCAAGACCTTGGTGAACCAACCAACAGGCAAACGACCGACATTCTCTACAGTTTGCAACCATTTATGGCTGCGCTGCTGTTCCAGAGGCGTCCAGGCTTCCTTGCCTGAGAGCTTCACACTGCCACCAACTAGCCGACCCTGCAGCCAGGTTCAAGGTGGTTCTCCCGTATCAGCCAACATGCTGCACAACTAAGTTGGGAGCTTATGCGACTCGAGCCGCCCTCACAGGTTCTCTCTTGCTACAATTTGGTACGTCAATGACGGCCAAGACACCCTGCAGGATCCCAGAAGTAGGCGGGGCTTGCCTGAGCAATGTAGCACGCAGCTGCATCACAGGGAATCTAGCCGAATCTAGCCGATTCCCATACGTGAACCTGATTGCAGCTCTCTTGGCTGCTGGTGTTGCTGCCGTCGCACATGATCATCATGAGCATCCACATTCTGTGCACTGTGCGGGGTAGGAGTGGACTTACGTCTAAGACGAACCCGCCTCCCAGTCTGTGTGATTGCCCCTGGGTGGGGCGGAGCATTATCATGAGATACAGCGGTGCTTTAGGCAGGCTGCTCGTGGTGCGTAGGAGCCGTGCAAGAAACCCAGGGCGGAGGTGGTGGTAGGTGGTCGGGTGGCTGACAGGTGGTACGCTTGAAAACTGTGCGCCGCCTCATCCACGGCCAAGTGCGACCGCAAGCACGGCAATATAACAGGCCAAAATTTTCTGGATCAGTCGGCTGCTTGCCAGACTTGCGGTTCCAGACGAGATTGTGGATGTCGCGATTGAGTGTGGACTGGGCATGACGAAAAAGGTCATCTAAGCACGACACCGCGGCCATACGGCAGGGCGTTGACAGCCATTGCGCGGGGGGCAAGGAGGCATTAGGGCAAGGGGACTTAGTAATCTTAAGGCGAACGTGTTTTACATACTGCGTATGACGGCCGCATTTGCAGCAGAATATCCCGCCATTGAGCGTGGGTTTAAGAACATGTCCTCGTTTTTCAACAGGGGTCTCAGAGGGCTGAGGAGACTGCGCAGTAGGAGGAGCAACGACAGTGGCGACTTCCTCGGCAGAATGCCACTCGCAGATGTGCTGCTGCCAGATATTGACCAACGCAACCTGGATCGTGCGCAAAGCCTCGCGGCTGATATTAAGACTATTAGGGACTACTGTAGTGCGTTTAAAGCACACAGGCATCCTGCTTAGGGGGCGGGGCCCTAAACCGAGGACAGCTCCAGGAGATGTGGTCGTGTGAGGGGACACCCCCACACTGGCATTTGACACCCCTAGGCTCGCGTCGATGACGCCGATCGCGTTCGGGATCCATCAGGCCACCCATGAGCAACAAACGCAAAATCTTAATGCGGGGACGAGGGTCTAGAGTCGAATCCGGCTCAGTAGTGAAACCCATGTCAATCATGTATTGGAGCTCATCAGCTTCTTTAGTCCATTGCTGAATGAGTGAAACTGTCAAGCTGCGGTTAGCGCCGCGACCTATTCCAGCATAATCCTGGGATCGATCCCGCAAGACGAGCTGCCAACATTGCTCGCTCCAACGCTCGCGAAGGGCATGCTGCCAGTCGGGTGGCAAGGGTCGGTTTTGCACGAGAGCTTGAACAATGGGACCGGAAACAGGGGAGGCGCGTAATTGCTGTGCTCTGGCATAAGGGCCATCAAAGGGCTGGGGCGCTGCCAACTGTTCCGCGGCGGTCTGTGCATGTGAGGGGCATTGAACGGACCGCTTAAACAACGGAAGGGCGGCCATGTTCATGGCACATTCGGGTTCAAGGGAAGGGGGCGCGAGCAATGCAAACACTACATGGGGAGAGGCACTATAGTGGTCTACATCAAGTAGTGCACGGACGACCTGAGCCCTCAGCGTTCTGGCGACGTCCCGAGTTGAAGCGAGGCTGCGTGTGCCCTGCGCCCAGATGAGCTGAGGGGAGACACGTTGCAACCATTTAACTTTAGTAAACCAGCCTACCGGCATACGTCGGATGGATGCTACATTAGAAGACCACTTGGCGGCCTTAAGCTTCTCTAGCTGAGTCCAGCAAGGCTTGGCGTCGAGCTTCACAGTGCCACCAGTGAGGCGGAAGCTGCGCTTGTGATTGGGCAGCGACGGGATGCACCCACGGAGTGACTGATGCCCAAACGAGAAGGACTTGACGCAATTGAGTTTGAGGCCGGAACGAGTGACAAACTGATGGGTGTGCGAGTGTACAGCAGCAACTTTGGCTTGCAATACGCGGGGGCGGGCTGCAGTGGCACAAAGAGACAAATCGTCCGCATAGGACTTTGCTTCTACCTCGGGCTCATGCTCCTGAAGATGCTCCAGCCATGCGGCTGTTAGTGAAGACAACACCAGCATAGACAGAGGACACCCTTGCACTAACCCATTAGAGGGGTAAAAAGGGGAGTCATAATGACCCTGAATTCGAAAATGCTTGACATGTTGGGCGTAAAACCCATCAAGAACAGCACAAATTTTATTATCACAACCTCGCGCGCGTAAAATGTGAACGGCGAGTGAGACCGGAACTCGGTCGAAACACTTTTCGAAATCGTAAGAGAGGCCTCCTACCACAAGGCCACTATGGGTGGCCTGTGCCAAAAACGCACATGTATCGAAGACAAGGGAATCGGCCGCGGGCCTACCCTTCAGACCGTAAGCACCATGAGGGGCCCACAGGGGCTGCCAATGTTGCGCGAGCTGGTCATGACGGATAGCCGCCCAAAGGCGGTAAACAGCAGATAATATCGTCATGGGGCGGTGTTGTATTGCTGTGGGAACTTCACCGTCAAGCTCTTTGGGCACGAAGCAGACTGCACCATGGGACAAAGGTTCGGGCCAAGTACCCTTATCTTCAACGACCCTTAATGGCCTAGCTAGCCAGTCGAAGAGATTAGGGGCCCAGGACGCGATGGCCTTTAGAACCTGGATGGCAACAAAGATGGGGATAATCCAAGTTTCCGTTTCCGTTTTCCCAGGTTCTTTTCAACTTCCAGTGTCAACCAACATGTTGCACAACTAAGTTGGGAGCTTATGTGCATTAAGCCGCACTCACTGGTTCTCTCTTGCTACATCAACGATGGCCAAGACACCCTGCGGGATCCCAGAAACCGACCGGATCCTGAA
>CAJNIZ010009205.1:0-11986 GCA_905231905.1 Symbiodinium pilosum
CTCCACAAAGGTTTTAGGGTTTAGGGGTTTAGGGTGTAGATGAACCCTAAAAATCCCCCAAGCCTAACATTCTTAGGTAGAATGGCCCCACCTCAGTAGCCTGTCTTTTCAACGTACTGTGTCAACTTCGTGACCTGCCGCTGCAAGCTTTCCAGCTCAGACTGGGTGATGGCCATGTCAATTTTGCTGAGATCACCTTGCAGCTGACCCTAAACCCCATTTAGGGCTTAAGGTTTAGGGCTTAGGGTTTGGGGAACCCTCTAAACCCTAAACCCTCTAAACCCTAAACCCTAAACGCCTAGACCCTCAACCTCAACCCCCAAGCCCTAAGCCCTAAGCCCTAAACCTTATGGATTGAGGGCTTGAAGCCTTGGCTGGGGAGCTTTGGGGGTACGGATTTGGGGTTACAGGATTTACCCTAAACCCTAAACCCTAAACCCTAAACCCTGAACCCTAAACCCTGAACCCTAAACCCTAAACCCTAAACCCTGTTGTGTTTTTAGGCCTCATGCTTGAGGAAGCCATGGTTTAGGGGTGTGAGGTTTACGGTTTTGGATTTAGGGCTTTAGGGCTTGTGGTGTAAGGTTGAGAATTTGGGGAGGGTTTGTGGGGTGTAGGGTTTAGGGGTTGGGGTTGGGTTTAGGGTTTGCGGGGTGTACTATTTCAGGTTCAGGGCTTAAAATTCTGGGCTTGGGACTTTTGGAGCGACGGTATGGTTGAGACTTCTGCTTGGGTTGGGGTTTATGCTTTAGGGTTTAGGGTTAAGGGTTTAGGGTTTAGGGTTCGCAGGGTTATAGGGTTTAGGGTTTAAGGTTTAGGGTTTAGGGTAGAAGAAAAAGGCTCAGAAGTCCTCCTAAACAGCATTAAAACCCTAGTGTAGTCCGCTATATGATCCTTTATGTAACCCTCTTTAAGGGCGTTTTTCTATGGCGTCTACAATAGTCCTCTATATATAGAAACAAAACCCCTGAAACGGTCGCCCTCCATTCCGGCGAAGGCTCCTCGTAGTCTCATCAGGCCAGAGACCTTAGGGTTTTAGGGTTTAGGGTTTAGGGGTTTTAGGGCTTTAGGGTTTTTAGGGGTTTTAGGGTTTAGGGCTTTAGGGTTTTAGAGTTTTAGGGTTTAGGGTGTTGGGTGTAGGGTTAAAAGCTAAGGCTTTGGGGGAGTAGGGTTTGGAGCCCGAAGCTCTTAAAGGCTCGGGTATGGTTCAGGGCATACGGCTTAGAAGGCAGAGTTCTGGGGATTATCATATTCCCTTATTCCCTACCAACCCCAAGTCCAAACCTTAAGTCCTAAACCTCTAGGGTTTAGGAGTTTAGGGTTTAGGGTTTAGGGGTTTGGGTTTAACCCTAGCCCAGGCACAATCTCAGACATGCAGACGGTGCCATCCTCCTCCGTGCTGAAGGCTGCGAATATGCCTTCCCGAGGCTCCTGAGCTCAGGAGTCGTCATAAGGGTTTAGGGATTTCAGAGTTTAGGGGGATTCGGGTGTAGGGTTCAGGGTTTGGGGTTTAGGGGTTTAGGAGTTTAGCGTGTAGAGTTTAGGATTTAGTGTGTAGGGCTTAGAGGTCAGGATTAGTTATTCCTTACCACAGATTTTTCCGTCTTGCAACTGAAGGCGTCACGACGCAGGAGCAAGGATCTCGCCTTTAGGGTTCAGAGTGTGGTGTTCGGGTTGGGTTTTGGAGTTTAGTTTTTTTTGATCACGCCTTTTCTCCCCGGCCGGCTGTCCGTTTAGGGTCCAGGGTTTCAAGTCGTGAAGTTTTGTTCATTCTGGCGAGTACTTTCCTCCCTTTTCAACACATTAGTCAAGTAATGATTGTCAGCACTGTCCTAGCTCCAGTTCCAATACTAGCACTAGCAGCACGTTTGCTAGTGTTTCTACAAAGTAACATGCTTCGACTATACCATATGCATATAAGGAATCTAGGAACGAAATATCGACAATAAGTAATAAGAATGCACATAAACCCCTGTACAACCCCAGTGTTCATTTCATTTTCCGTTTGATGCTGCGTTTGATTTGTTTCCATCAGTACTGGTGCAGTGTAACCAGGAGCTTTTTAACATGTTCCATAACTAATCTGTGCGGACCTCGGGATGGAAATGTTTCCGAAGTTTCCCTAACCCTAAACCCTAAACCCTCAACCGTGATCCTTAGTGGCGAGGAACCCCAGACCATAAACCCTGAACCCCCCTAAACCGCTTTGTAGCCCTTACTTTAAAACAGAAGGAAACCTATAGATCCCTTGCTTCACTAGACCCCATACTTGATGGAGGAAATCGTGTTCCCCGTGAAGTGCCTACCGTCCTAGGAAATATGAGGTTTTAGGCTTTAGGGCTTGTATACTTTTTGACCCGAAGTCGTGCAAAATTTCTTCCATGCACTGTAGACCCCTAGGTGACCCTAAACCCTAAACACTGAACCCTAAACCCTAAACCCTATGGCCCCTTGTTTGCTTCCCAAGGTTCCACATTCACATCCATATCGCATAGTAGCTGTTGCACCTCGTTCTTTCGTATCAGCCTTACGGACGGTTGGTAGGGAATGGAGGAGTGGAAGTAAGTAGTGTTTGTGGGGTTTAGCTGAGGGTTTAGGATTTATGGTGTAAGGCTTAGGATTTAGGGCTTAGGGAATGGAGACGAGAATGGCAACTACTATTCTGTTGGGGTTTGAGTTGTAGGTCTGAGTTTGGCTGGGAGTCACAGACACAAGAAAGATAATGGAAATCATTGCTTAGGGCTTGGGGTTTACTTGGGACCGAAGGTGACCGGGAAGAAAAAAGATCCATTTCCCAAAACACTGACCCTAAACCTCGAACCCTAAACCCTTTTAAACCCTGAAACCTAAACCCTCAACAACCGGTAAGCAACCGTAGGAACTCCTCCTCCGTCATAAATAACTCCTCACAGCGCGAGGGTTTGGGACTTAGGGGGAAGAGTTTGGATTGAGGGCTCAAGGTTTACCAGGGGTTTGGGACGTAAGGCTCTTCAAAGACCCACCTTTTTCGGACTTTTCTGGGAGATACTGTTGGTGTTAAAAACCCCTGCATGGTCTTACTTTACCTACATACTTACATTCCCAAGGAAGGATTTACATCATTCACCGTCGTGTCCATCTACGGCAAAGGGCAATCTTTAGCTTGCCTGTCGAACGCTAAACCTTTAATCCGAAATCTAAATCCTAAACTTTCAGCCCTGACCCTCAACCCGATATTCTTACTTCTGGTTAGCAAGGAATGAAAGCACGTATCCTTGCTGCACTTCCGATGTAATCTGCAATAATGAGTACATCGCTTCAATTTTTCCATTCCCTCACTAAACACCAAACCTAATCCCTAATCCCGAGACCCTGAGACCCAAACCCTAAGTAGCGCATTGTCTTTGCCATGCTTTCGCTCCCAACACCCTGAACCCCGAACCCGAAACCCGAAACCCGAAACCGAAACCGCTGCAGGGAAGTACTGGCTCCTCATCCAAGCCTTCAGTGAAGGTCTGCGCAGATGTTCTGGAAGCCTCGCCGAGTCCCAGCGAACGCCCCATGACCTCAAAAAGACCTGAAGGGGTTTAAGGTTTGGGGCTCAGAGTTAGACATCGGGGCGTCGGAGTTTAATCTTAGCATGTAAAGTTTAGGACGTAGGGTTCCGAGCTTAAAGTTTACCATTTAACGTTTGCAACTTGCGGTTCCAACCTTAGCGCTTGAAGTTTTGGATCATGCTTCCGCAACTGCTGAAAAGAATGCAAAATGCATGATGGCCATCAAGATTTCTTAAGTTTGAATCCGCTAATTGCGGGGAACCTCTGGTGTTTGTCTTGGGTTTAGGGTTTAGGGTGTTGGGTCTAAGGTTTACGTAACGGTTTAAGGTTCAGGGCTTAGGGCGTAATATTTGGATTTTTATTAGTCAGCTGCGAGCCCCCGATGTTTGGAAATCAACACCTTGGTGTGATTTCCTCCTCCTGGCGGTCTCCACCTGCGGGCTCCACCAAATGCGTTCGGGGTGTATGGGGTTTAGGGTTCGTTTGTAAAGCTAAGTTTTAGAATGCTTAGGGTTGAAGGTTTACGGTTTAGGGTCAGGGTGTGTAAGGTTGAGGGGTTAAGGCTTGGGGTTTGAGCTAACGAAATGGAGCCTGCAAAGTCGGCAAAGCCTACGGGACTTTTTCCTTCGGCCTCAAACCGACCCAAACCCTTAAACCTGCCCTTAAAGCTTACCTCCAAACCTGAATCATAGAATTCCTTGAAAACCACTACATATCCACCTCTTGCGTTGCCAGCTCCACGAAATTGGCCAGCTGCTGCGTCATCCAGCCAGACTGATGGTCCCGTGTAAATTTTTGCTGCCGATCGCTTGCCTTGAGACCTGATGGCTTTAGGCTTCAGGTTTGCGGCCTGAGGTCCCATAAAGATTTTCGTTTTGGGTTTGGGGGGCTTGCGGTTGGACTTTAGGTGTCGTGTTGTGGTTTCATTTAGGGTAAACGTTTCGGGCTGTAGGGTTTTGAGATCGAATTTTAACAACTCTGAAATCTCAGGCGTGGCAAACTCTCCCTGCTTCCACCATAAACCCTAAACCCGAAAAGCGACAGACCCCGAACGCTGGTCGAGGGTTCACAGCCCGAGCGCATGGCAGGAAAGCCTCGCCATGATCTGCGCAGGTCACCTTACAAGCCGCGATAATTGTTCCGGGAAACCTCATTGGGGCCGGCCAACGGACCTCCCTTGTGTGGGAAGGCCCAAATCTGCAAATTCCCGCGACTCAGGGCCTATGGCCCCAGAGACCCTGCCAAGGCTAGGCAAGGCTTCGGAAGACAAAGCAAGCACATGGCCACTGTCATTTGTCACGTGGCATAAACAGCTACCGCGCAATCTCCAGAAGCGCCCTGGCGACCACACATTGCGCGGGGCTCAAGACGAGGATGGTTCCAATGTAGAAAATCAGCCTGCGAATGGAACCTTCGCGATACCAAATCTATACAGGTTTCAACGGCGTCACGGGGAAGCAGCTTGCACATTGAACACAAGCAAGGGGTCCTTCACGGCCCAAGGGTCACTCAAGGGTCGCCATTTGTAAGATACGTGTTGCGAGAAACAAGCTTTACCTTCCAGGGCTGACAGCCTTGGCTATCATTGCGTGTGGGACGCACACCCTGCGCGGAGCAATGACAACTATCGTGGGCATTTGCACGTGGGGGCTTATTCTGCGCTGGAACCTTGATCACGGCTGAACACTTCAGCGGGAGCCGGGGCTTTTGTGTCAGCTCCAAGTGCGTCCTGCATCGCGCATGCATGTTAACCCCCAATTGCATGTAGTGTGGGAAGCCAGCATGGGCGTACAACCAACGCAAGCGCGCGCACAGAGGCACTGAACGCCCGAGCGCGCGGCCTTGCCTGTACACCCTGAACCGTAAACCCTGAAGCTGAAACCCCAAACCCTGAACCCTGACCGCAAAACCACACCTGAAATCCTGAACCCACATCCCTTTTCTGGAAACTCCATCCTCTCAGGGTGGCTTCCACGAAAATGGCTGTGATGATGTTGAAGAGGCCAAAAGTCCTTTAGATCCGGCTCAAGGCCCAGGATTAGGACTCAGGGCTAACGGTCGAGGGCTTGGTTGTTTTTCGGGCTTGTGGTTTTAGCATCCGGGGTTTGGGATTCAGGATTTAGGGCCAGGGACCCCTTGGAATTGCAGGCCCAGAAGACACATAAGGGTTGCAAAACGGGCTTTCTTGGCTCCTTCTGGAGACTGTATACGGATAAGAAAAGAGAAACTTTCACACAAGCGACAGTCAGTGCAAATTGCGAAGATGAAGGATGCAAGGGCTTATTGCGAAATGTAGTAGTACGTCGATCAGAAAGGAAAACAATAGCTCATATGATACACACACACATACATTCCCTGAACCTACACCATATAGCCGTAATGCCCTAAACCCTGATCTCTGCGCACATACTCCTTTTCCACCCCGCGAAGGGCTGACCCTGTAGATCAGGAGGCTCAAAAGGTGGGACGAAGGTAGGTGGGATAAAGGAAATCAGCCCAAACCCCTAAACCTTAAACCTTAAACCCTAAGCCCTAAACCCTAAACCCTAAGTAGAATCTACAATAAGGATCTTTTAACCCACCTAGCTTTATCCCACCTTTTGAGCCCCCTGAGTAGAGGCCTTAGAATCCCTAAGTCTATGCATCCCGAGCCCTGACCTGTGAACCGTACACTTGTAGACTTCAAGACTGGTAAGCCCTTAGGGTTTAAGGTTTAGGGCTTAGGGTTTAGGGTTTAGGGCTTAGGGTTTAGGGCTTAGGGTTTAGGGCTTAGGGTTTAGGGTTTAGGGTCCTAAACTCCCTAAACCCCTGAATCCCTAAAGATCTTGTGTGAGGCTCACCACAACCATGCCGAAGGCATAGATTAGATCAAAGCCGAGCCCAAAGCCATCGCTGAAGACCTGAGTGTGTAGGGGCCTTTTGGGGGCTGGGAGTTTAGGGTTTAGGGTTTAGTGTTTCGGGTTTAGGGTTTAGGGCGTTTTGGGGGTGCGATTTAAAGTCTTAGGGTTTTGAGTTGATGGTTGAGGGTTTGGTTGAGGGCTTCAGGCGTGGGGCCGTTGAGGGTCTAGGGCTTAGGTCAACTAAACCTGAAACCCCAAACCCCATACACCCCTAAAACCCCCTACACCCAGCAGGTATCGTCTGAACCCCCCCAAACCCCACCCTCTAAGGGTTTGGGTCGTCGCACTTTATGGGGTCTGAAGATCTCAGGGTGCGTCTGTGCCTGCCACGACCTCCAAAATTGAGAGCCTAGACCTGCCTGTAAGGTTTAGAGTTTAGGGTTTAGGGTTCAGAGTTCAGGGTTCAGGGTTTTGGGGGAAGCACCCAAACCCTATACCCACCAACGCGAAACCCCAAACCCCGAACCTCTCAAACCCCACGTTATTTCTGAACCCGAACCCTGAAGCCCGAAACCCCATACCCCGCACACTCTAAAGCCTAAATCCTTAAACCCTAAAACTCCAAGCCCTAAATCCTCAACCCCAAACCCTAAATCCCTAAACCCTAAACCCTGAACCTTGCACCCTCAAACCCTAAATCCCTAAATCCCTAAATCCCTAAACCCTATATACCCTACATACCCCTATAGATCCCTATATAACCCTTTATAACCCCTATAACCCCCCTTTAAAGGGTAAAGAGCAAACCCTTAATCCTAAAACCCTAAACAATAAGCAGTAGTTTCCATTTTCTTTTCCATTATCCCAATATAACCCCAACATAACCCTTACATTACCCCAATGGGTACCTAATATCCCTATTTAACTCCTTATAACCCCTATAACCCCTAAACCCTAAACCCTAAACCCTCCCCAAAAAAAGAGCCGAGGTGACCATGACCAGACTCTGACCTGGCTTGGTGGTGCAGTCGCCCAGGATGCACCGGAAGACCGAAAACATACACCCCAGGACATCGCCACCTTACCAGGTGAATATAGGGCTTAGGGTTTAGGGATTTAGGGATTTAGGGTTTAGGGTTTAGGGATTCAGGGTTCAGGAATTAAGGTTTAGGGCCCAAGACAACACCACTTGGGCTGGTAGAGAACATAAGGGTCTAGGGTTTTTACAGAGTTTTATAGGGTTAGGGTTTAGGGTTTAGGGCGCAAGAAACCACCGCCTTAGTTCTGTGGCGGATTTAGGGTTTGGTTTAGTGTTTGGGTTTAGGGTTTAGGGTTCAGGGTTTAAGATTAAGGTTTAGGGTTTAAGGTTTAAAGGTTTAGAGGGGTTTAGGGTTTAGGGCCGTCGAAGGTTTAGGCTCAGGGCGTAGGATTTCAAGTTTGCGGGCCTAGGGTTTAATGCTCCACGTGCACCATGACCTACTCGAAACATCACCACCTCTACTGTGTGCTTTAGAAGTTTTAGCTCAACCCTAAGCCCTAAACCCTAAACCCAAATCCCTAAACCCAAAACCCTAAACCCAAAACCCTAAACCCTAAACCCTAGCTTAGGATTTAGGTTTCAGGGTCTAGGGTTTGGGGTTTTAGGCTTAGGGTTGAAAGTCTAGGGCTTAGGGTTTAGGATTTAGGGTTTAGGGTTTGGGGTTTAGGGTTTAGGCCTAAGCCCGAAACACACCTGTAGCTTGATGCTGAAGACGTCGGCATTAACAGTAGGAAGAGTAGGGACACACCAGTTGCCCAGAAAACGGCTACGAATAGGAGCTTCCAAAATTATAGGTATGCCAAACTTGACCTTAAACCCAGACCCTAAACCCCAAATCCCAAGCCCTAAATCCTAAATCCCTAAATTGCAAGCCCCTACTTTACGGAAACCCCCCAAATTTAAAGCCGAACCGCAATAGACTTGGCCTTGCACCAAGTGGAAGGGGCATTGCTCCGGGTCCAGATCCTAGAAACTTGCTTTCCAGTAGGGTTTCGGGTTTAGGGTTGCAGGTTGCGGACTGAGATTTTGGGGTTGAGGTTGAAAACTACGCATTTGGGGTCTAGGGTTTAGGCTTCAGGGTTGGGGTTTAGGGTTGATGTATAACTGTTGGGAGCAGCAAAGATGAAGGTTCATGTACAAACCTACAACTTTTCAGGACTTTAAATGCTAAACTCCCCTAAGCTCCCCTAGACCCTACTCGCAAAACCCTAATCCCGAGTCCCCAGACCCTAAAGCCCTAAAACCCTAAACCCTCAACCCTAAGAGCTCGAGATCCTCCGAAAGGTCTGGATCACCAGGGCAGCTTTCTGCAGTGAACCCCTTCAGCGTGGTTCGGAGGACCACCGCCATGAAGTAAACCACCATGAAGAGAGTGAGCAGCACCCAGAACAGTGGTCGCAGACTGATAAAGAAGCCTTCCCAGGTTTCAGGGTCTGGGGGCGACAAATCTCTGAGAGAAGATCGCGGGTTTCGGGTTTAGACTTTGCGGTCGAGGCCTGGAGTTCGAGGGACTTTCTACACCCAATACGAGATTGAAGGGAGGTTCCTCCAAGAAACATATAAACCTACATCAAATCTAGGACGCTCCAGAAGACCCAAACCCCACAAATCTGACTCCTAATCGCAACACCCCTACACCCTAAACCCAATGAACCCCTGAACCCGTAAGCCCTAAACCCCCAAAGCCCCAAACTCCCAAAAGCCTGACACGATGGTGGCCAGCTCCTGCAAGAGAGGCATGCGAACCAGCTTCGCCAAGCGCGCCAGCCTACTACAGGGGCCTGAATAATTACCAATATCAGTTTGAGGTCCATTTCAGGTACCATATACTGTAAGTATACAAGGAATATGGAACCATAATATTGGTCATTGTTTAGGCCCCTATATTAGAGGCTTTCCTAGGTTGCTGTTAAGCAACTTACGCTAAACTACTGTAAGACGGGTACAGAGTAACTATTTCAGCTTCCCTGTAGTGGTAGCTGAACTCAAGTTCCTCAAGAACAGCACAGTTTAGGCTGTAAGGTTTGGGATGAAAGGTTGGGTTGAGGGTTGGAGGTGCAAGATGAAAGTTTAGGGGTTGGGGTTTGAGAGTTTCAGGTTAAGGTTTAGGGCTTAGGCTTCAGCGCTACGGAGCTTGTTCTGATGGGCTTAGGGCTTCCGTTTGGAACAGCTCGTCTGTACAGCGGACGGCTTAACCTCAGCATCGTCTTCCCGAAAACCTAAACCCAAAACCCTCAGTTGAAGCTCTTGGCTTGAAGCTCTCGAAACTCAGCCTTCGTCTTGGATGCTTGGCGAAAATCCAGCCCCTACGTTTACCTAGGTTTGGGGGTTGAGGGGTTTGGGGGTTTAGGGGTTTAGGGCTTTGAGCTAAAAACCTTAGCACCAATGCTCGTTATGTTGTCCTACACATTGACCCGGAGCCCTTGCCTAAGTCCCAAAACTCTGAGCCCTAACCCTAGCTCCTGGAGTAGTCAACCAAGTCCGAACCCTAAGCCCTGAACCCTGAAGTCAAAGCCCTAAACCCTAAACTCTAAACCCTAAACTCTAAAGCCCTAAATCCGGAACACATGAACCCCGAACCAACTTTACCCAGGCCTTGCGATGCGAAGACCGCGAAGCATCATAGCAAGCCGACTCTGAGCGCCTGGACTTGGTTTGGGAGTCGGGCTTAGGGTTTAGGATTTAAGGGTTTTTAGGGTTTAGGGTTTAGGGCTTAGGGTTTAGGATTTAAGGGTTTGGGGATTTGCGGCTTCAGGTTTAGAATTTGGACTTAGGGTTTATTCTGCTTACTCTTCTCCTTGGGGCTCCGCGTTTAGGTTTTAAGGTTTGGATCTGGTAGTTTCCCAAAATTGGGGGACCCCAATATAGATCCCAATATACTATAGTCCTTATTATAGGGACCTCCAAAAGGGTACCCCTAATTTTGGAAACCCCCCCATTTAGATTGTCAGCGTATCTGGACGCCCCCAAAGTGTGACAGCTGCAAGACTCCTTTTGCAAGGAGCTTCAGAGAGACTGGGGCTAGGCGCAGCAGGGTTTAGGATTTAAGGGTTAGGGTTTAGGGTTCAAGGTATAGGGTTAGGGTTTAGGTGTTACCGGTTAGGGGTGTGTGCTTCATGAACACTGCACTCAAAGCCCGGAACGCTAAACCCTACACCCCAAGTTAGGGTTTAGGGTTTAAGGTTTAACCCCTGCACCCTAATCCCTAACCTGGTTGATATCCATAAGCCCCACATGCCCAACCTAAAACCCACAGGACTCAACTGACCCCACGATCTCCGCCCTGTAAACGCATCCTCAAAGCCCGTAACCCGCAACCTTCAGAACCTCGCTGCACTATACTGTTGGTGACAGATTGCAATAGGTTAGGCGAGTTTATATAGGGGTGTAGAGGGGTTTTTGTAAGGGTTATATAGGGTTTTGGATCTAGGGTTTGGGGCTCTGGGTGGAGGGATCTTGTTCAAGGCTTAAGGTCTAGAGTTTCCCTACATCCTGTACACTAGATTCTATGTGGATGACATTGGCCGGGGACCCACCTGAACGCCGTATACATCCCTGGGTTCCTGGTTTGTTCCCTAAACACTGAATCCCTGAACCCTGGGGGCTATATGGGGATAATGGCAAAGAAAATGGACACTACTATATTGTAAAAACGTATATGTTGGGGTTATATCGGAAAAATGGAAAAGAAAATGGAAACTATCATACACCTTAAATTTCTGAGCAACTCCCATACAGGTTTAGCGCACAGCAGCCTCCGCTACCTGCTGCGAGGCTCATCACTGTCTCCACCACGGCCGTACCTTCTGATTAACGGTTTAGGATTTAAGGGTACGGGTTTTGGGACCTAAGCCCTAGAGCGCGAAACCCTTTCATTTCGGGGCTTAAGGTTTAAGATTTTAAGGCTGTAGATCTGGGGATTTAAGGTTTAGAGGGCTTTGGGGTTTTGGGCTTTGGGGGAAGCATGCCTAAGGGCCCTGATCTGGAGAAAGTTCTACTTCTGAACAGGACGGAAGCGGTGATGGGTTGAGGGTTTAGGGTTCGGGGTATAGGGCTTGAGGATCCATGGAAACTCCCAGTTGAGGGAGCTGGCTCATCGTAAAACTCAACTCCTTCCACCTTGCAATCAATCAGGACAGCATGATAAAGCTGGTCCCAGACGGACCTTTGACTCCAAACCGCCGACCCATATGATGCCACGTATTATCAGGAAATGCTTCTTGGAATTCTATGGTAGTTTCCCAAAATAGAATAGAAAGAACCCCACCCCACAATACTACAACCCTTAACATAGGGACCCCTAAAAGAGTATCCCTAATTTTGGGAAACCCCCATATCCAGAGCACCAAAGGGAGCTAAGGCAACGGACCTCTTGAGCTGCATTCTTTTGGTAACCCGCAGAAAATGAGGAAGGAGAATGCATAGGGATCTTCGAAAGTTCTGGGGTTTAGGGCTGTTAAGCGCAGCGAAAAGCCAACCCCAAGCACGCAACACCACACCCAAAACCCCTAGCTCCGAGCCCCTATCTAAAACGCTGCCTGCATCCCAAAATAACCTGGGTTGCTGTTAAG
>CAJNIZ010009209.1:2603-13675 GCA_905231905.1 Symbiodinium pilosum
TTCCAGGACTCCAGAGGGACAGCCGTTTCTAAACTGACCGCAGTAAGGGACCAGCCTTCTAGGGGAACACTTACTTCGTCATCCAAGTAGCAAACACGCAAAAACCCTGCTTCAGCTTGGTACGCCGGCCCCTGAGCCCCGGGAACCCTCCTAGGTCTATCCCCGGAACTTGAGGGCATCTCATATGCTGGAACAGCTTCTACACTGGATTCACTACGCGAATCGGGGAGGGAAACGCTTTCAACAGAACGTGAGAACGGGGATGTGGTGGAGGTTCCTGACTCCGATGAATCAACAGGAGGGATATACAGCAACTGGGGCATTTGGGCATCTTCATCTTCGGGGAACCTATGAAGATAATCATCTATAGCAGGACATCCCTCCAAGATTCCTCTGAACTGGGAGGTGAGGGATTCTGCAGGTATGCAGCAGCAGCATCAGGCCGGTCCTATCCGCAAGGATCAAACCCACCAAGTTCGAGGGCTCTACCCCAAGGAAGCCCACCATGATTTCCCCACAGATATTAAGCATCCTACGTAAGAGTGATGACTGCTCGTCTCTCACCTTCCACATCACTCTTCGGCCGCCAGTCGCCGTCACCATTCGGCTGAAGGCATCCAAGGACCCGGAATCAAAATCCCCTTGAATTACCACAGCTACCCCTAAACCCGAACCGTCAGCTTCCTCTTCAGAAGAAGCAGAGCCGTCTTGATCGTCTCTCCCCCCAATGTGAGCCTCACTTCCTACAGGGTGCTCATGAATACTAGCAGGCTCTTCAGGTTGAGTCCCAGACATCGCAGGAGCCTCATGACTACTAGAACTACCTCCTGCTTCAGGATCGCAGGAACCTCATGGCTACTGGAGCTTCTGAACCCTGGAACCTTGTAGTTCCGTCTCAGGGCCCTGTAGCCATGTACGCAAACCCCCAAACCTCATCCTAAGGATTGGTGCTTCTACAATCTCCCCCTTGAGAAGTTGCCTACGCAAACGAGCGCGTTGAACGAGAGTGAGGCCTGTATACTTTTCTTTCGCATCTAGGTAGTCCAATTCAGGTGGCTCATTCTGTTGAAGGGCTGTCTGTTGAGGGTCGGACCCAACCAACATATCACCTATCTTCAAGAAGAACCAACCCTGCCTAAGAACCACGATCCTTAGTACCAACAACAACCCTATGGTCCACTCAAACCAAGAGAACAACATCTCCGGCTCCAAGGGCTGGGCTGACGCCCCGGGTACCACAACCAGTAGGGTAAGAACAAACAAGGTCAATGGTCCTACATCATAGCCCCTGCCCGCTATCCCTATCAAGCTACGCAACGCCCTTTCACTGGCCGATCTGGCCCCGAAGCATTCGAACCTCTGGGTTCTCTGCAGGACTCAGTACTGAAGACCAATCACTGCGAGTAAGGTTAGCTAAGCGCAACAGGAAGGCTATCCTACTTGACCCCAAAGCCTTGGTTCCTAGGTCCGCTACTTGATACTCCCCACTAATGTGCTGAGCAATTAAAGATCCGGCATCTACCGCTCACGGCCAGCGGCCGCGCGCATCCTTAAATGCCGATTCCTTCAGCCATTGGACCCGGGCTCAAAAGCCCGAATTGATGCCGCGTTATCCCCTTGTAAGGAGAGCTGAGTGGTCTGCTCAATCAGCTCTTCTATTATCGGCTGAACGGACTCTCCTATACTTGCACAGTGTGTACTAGGGAGACTAGCTCCGACTCTGCGCTACTCAAAGTAGTGAATGATTGACGGGTGCACTCCCAAAGCAAACAGGCTCCTAGCCAAAGCACCATACTACATTGCGTAGATCGTACAATTCTACTACAGCAGGAGATCTAGGCATAGCAAGCTGCCCGTGTGACCCGAAGCCTGGCCCAGGATGTAACAGGAAATCAATTCCGTAGTCCAGGGTATGCTTTACATAGGCCAACACTTGATGTCCTAGTTCCACTACCCTTTGGGGGGATTTAGTACAGAACTGACTCATCTTTGACACAGCAAACATTAAGTCGGGGCGACTCCGTGTTACTGCCCATAGCAGGGCTCCAGTTATAGCTTGTGCTTCTTTTGCTCCTTCGGGAGTGGTGTCCTCGGGCTCTGGTTCATCCCATCTTACTAAAGGGACGTTCGCTGTTGTGTTGACATTATATCGAGTGAGGATCTCTGACAAGTATGCTAGTTGGAACAAACGCCACCCTCGGGTGGTCTGTACCAATTCTACCCCACAAAAACTAACAGGATGCCCGCTACTCGTCCAGCAAGGGCTAGACGTCTTCCATTTCTCTTGGATGCCCTTGACTATGGCCTCAAGTACATTTTGGGGTCCGAATAGGCAAATGTCGTCAACATAAACCACAGCGATAGCCCAAACATGCCCACCCGGACACTTGGCGAACCAAAGACTTTCATCGGAGACTCCCTGGTGGAGTTTCAAAACTACCCCATCACAGGAAATTTCCAAAGCCGCTAGCACACCATCCCTGTATACAGCCCAATCACGTGGGCCATATAAGGCCTTGACCACTCGCCACCTGTGGCAAGGTTGCATCAGCCCGAGCTGTACTAAGAAGTATGGAGGACAGACCACTATCACTCGCTCACCGATTTGCTGGGCCGACCTAGCAGGCGCATATAAAAATGCGCATTTTATGTCTAGTACGCACCCATACCAACCCTCCTTTGTAGCCACGTACGCAAGCACAACGCGAACCGTCAAGGCTTCCACGCCATTGGCGAAAAGGTCGCCCTTAGATAGTCCTAATGCATCCGATGGTAGGTGATTCCCACACACCACCGCACGCAGTCTTCTGCGGCCTACGCCGGCTTTTCGGGTCAGCACGACTTTGCCTGGGAGTTGAATCACGTTCTCCCCGGCACGGATCCACTCTTCGACTTGGTCGGTTGTTACGCGAATGACTGCCCCGGTCGTCTGTTCCAGTGCCGTGATCTCTTCTTCGCCAGGGCCGCGCCACTTATCAAGCTCCGGGCGCGCGGCGTCCAGTGCAATGGTGCGAGTTTGTAGAAATATTTCTTCTGGAGCTGGATCATATGTAGATAGTGGCACATCCTGACTTAGAGCACGTAGGCTAACTTCACGTTCAGGTTGGGGCTGCATCATTTCCAATACGGCCTTTTGATATTCACAGTTTGACCTAGCAATACTCACTAGCTCCGCCAGCTTGACAGCCAAGATCGGCGCCTGAGCCTCTTGGAGATCTCTCAAAGTACGTAGGCAAAAATCCACAGCCTCTTGGTGCAACTCAACCCTACTCGCATGAATGCCTTCGTCCCATACCTCAACCGGAAACAACACTTCCCAACATTCCTTAAACTTTCCCTCATCCGCAAGCGATACGGCGTCAGGATTAAACTTTCCAATCGAAGGACCAAATTCCTGGGGGCTGTCATGGTCACCATTGCCTACTTCACGCAGCGAATCCACAGGAAAACCCAAAGACTCCAACTCCTGCTTACAACCCTCAATAGCCCCTTCAAAACCCTTAGGAGCATAGGCAACCAAAACCCAACGATCATTTCCCAGCCACGCTTGAGTTTCATGCCATTTGCAGCTATCAAAGGTTTGGGGGTTGTTGTGGATATCTAAAACGAGCCCCGTTGCGAGCCTTCCATCAGGCAACCGCTTCAAAACCGGGCCCTGCTCACTCCCACTACCTACCCACAAACCTCCACCCTGAAAGTCACCAAGCGCAACTATCCATGAGGGATGATCTTGGAGATTTCGAGAATCCCGGTGGACCACCATATCGGTGTTCCTTGAAAGATACAATGTGACCCAGCTCCCATTTGGATAATGCTGACCTACGAAGCCATTGAGGTGCCTAGTCAAAAGATCATTCTTCCTAGCGAGCCGGGTAATACCCTTCAGACCCCCTTGGCAATAGAGGCCCAAAACCCCATACGCTTTATCCCCTTCTAGGCCTGACCTAATTGGGGTAGGAAAACCCTTAACACAAGTACGCAAGACTTCTAGACAGCTATCAAAGTCATAGCGCCCTTCTTCCAAGAAGGCATTGAGGATACTCCGCTCTCCATCCTGAGGACCCAAAGTATCCCGAATCCCCTTACTAAGAGGTGGCTTTTCCATTTCGATGTCCAAATTCATACCATGAGTTTCCAAAAATCCCGGCCCTTCAAACCCGAATCCCTGAAAACCCAAATCATTTGGGGCTTCTGTCTCCTCATACGCTCCTGTCTCTTCCATTGAAACGCAAGAAAAACTACTTGCCCACTATCTGAATCATACTCCCACTCCCCCCCAGGTGACAACCTGGCCAACTCAGCAGAGCTCACAGGCAGTATGGCTGACGAAGCCACCACAGAAACAGCACGCAACGCGAAATGAGGCTTGGTCCAAGTTACCCTTAAGGCGGTAACGCGGCCGAGCTGGTTTGTCCTCACGCGCTCCTAGAGGGAAAACGGTGCTGGTCAAAAGAACCTTAAAATTACCCCCATCCTCAGGCACCAAGACTAAGTGACCGCCTGGCGTGTCAGGCGCTTGGCCCACGTACTGCCCCTTTTGCGTGCGCGCTGCCCAGGCACCATCCCTTACCCTAGTTCAGCCCTGTTTCCCTGAAGGGTCTCAGCTGGAGCCCAAGTTGCATGGATGCCCTGGTTCTTTAGCCACATAACAAGCGGACGTGCCCGAAACTCGCCCGCGCGATCCGAGTGATATCTATTCACAGGAAATCCCGCTGCAGTTAGCCGATTGATGATGCCTTGAATGGCTGGAAGAACATCCCGAACCTTTTTGGAGCGTAAGGGGGTTCCTAATGTCAACATGCGGGTTCGGATTGGTGGTACCTCCGTAGGAGGAGGCAATGGAGGGGGCTCAATAGGCTCATCTGGGGCCTCAGGACCTTTTCTAGACATACGATGTGTAACCTTCCCCATTGCGGAACCATTGATGGCTGATACCCCGGCTGCCGCGAAATCTTCCCCACCATCCCCTTCATCCAAAGGCTCTAACTCTGGACCCTCACCCTCTACATCCCCATACTCTGAACCAAAGAGCTCCCTGAACAAGTCCGAAGGATCTTCTGACCCCGATGGCTCAAGTGGCGAAATGGGTGCAGGGGGCTGAGGTTGAAGGAGGTGGGGCCGTGGAAGGATCAACCCCATCAGTGGGCACCGGTATCGTAAAAGCGCATGCTAAAAAATATCTATACCCCTGATGTCTGTCCCTCCCTGAAGCAGTGGTATCGTACCCTAGCCCTGGGCTAAAAGGTCCCGCTAAATCGAAAGACACAGCATAGACCCCCTTCGCTTGAGATCGCCTATGCATACGTTGTCTACCCTGAGCAGCAACGCGCACACTGCAATCTTTACGATAGGGAACGTGATCATTAGCAATATGGCGTGCTAAGAGGTCCGATTTGGTAACCTTATGCAAATGGGCCTTACGCTCCTCAATCAAAGATTGCTGCGATTGCTCAGCTCTCCAGTGAATCCATGACTGCTTGACCGCTCCTACTAACCCTGGAGCCCACGTAGCCCAACCTGATGACTCCCTTTGACGTAGATTGCTTGAGTGATGGCTAAACGTGCGCCGCTGCTCTAATGTCAAGAACCTTGCATGCAACGCCTCAAACAACCACCAGCTACTTGTGCCTAGACTAGTTGGCTTAGGACGCCAATGACCCATGGTACCCTGATCGAAAGAAGCCAGGTGTAACCCATAAAGCCTCCTAAACTCATCCCACTCGGGCACCAAGATGGTTGCGTGCTAGCCTCTTCGGAGGCATTGCTAACATACTCTTCCGGATCCCTTGGGTGCTCCCAAGCAAACAGAACCTTCCTAACCAAGACATTGTCCTTGGGGGTTGAAACCTGGGATTGCATATTCTTAGCTGCCTGTTGCAGTGCCCACTTAGCCAACTCCAATGGGTCTGTAATGCTCTGAGGCCATGAATGAGAACCCGTATCATAACTAGGCATTGGGGGACCATCAGCCGCCGCTTGGGCTACTGCATAAAGGAACAAAAACCGCAGCCAGAGAACATTATCCTCCTGAACCATCGCTGCATTTCTCCATCCAACCCTGCAATTCCCCAACGGCCCTCCGATCTATCCCGGCCTGGGACTGGACCCCCATCTAGGAAATTGCGGCAACGACTAGTGGTCCTACACGGGGGCCCTCCAACGACACCCCCTAGAACCCCTTTAATCGCCCAAAACAACAGATGATCCCAAACCCCTTCACCCAGAAGATCGCATCCCTTAGATTTTTCCACTTCCACGACCAATCCGGGAAGCTTCCAATTCTGGGACCCCGAGAACAAATATTGCGCGCCTACGGCGTCTATTCCATGGGACTCCCCCCAAACTAGGGCTTTGCAACCCTGTGTCATTGCCAGCTACGCGGCTAAGGATTGAGGAAGGAACCTCTGGGAACATACTACGTAGCCAAACCAGTTGATCCTGACGAGTCAGAACCCCAGAAGCTACTTTAGTTGCTAACCAAGCCCTTAACTCCGTTTTCGGAATCACCATAGCTGGCTCCTCGCTCAAACCCTTCAACGCTGGAATATCCCCTAGCTCCCTCGGGGCCTCATACTCCTGGAGAAGCTTCAAACCCTGTTCTCTTGAAACCAAGGGACACCCTTTGCACACCGTTACCTCTAACGGAGGCTTACCCCGTCTTTTGATGACGCAACCCTTCTTACGCCATGTAATGGAAAACCCCAATTGCACAAGGTAACCGGCGGGCAAAATAACCTGACGAGGTTGAGCGCTGAGAAGCGTTCCATGTTCATTAATATGGAGGTGCGTTCCCCCAGCGGCCAAATCTACCTTTATCCTTCTAGCCCCCTCAAGTTCTTGCGATGTGGCCGGGCGTAGACCATTGGTCGCCCCACTGTCCACCAACGCAAAATTACTATCTGAGGCGCTGTTGACCGCGCTGATTAGCCAACCTTTGTCTATTCCTAGTTCCTGGAGCGCATCCTCACCCTCATGTACCCTCAGATGTTTCAAAGATACATCCTTGAGTAACTTCGCCGCTTCTGCCAACAGAGCCTCTTGGGCCTTTGCTGACCCCTCAGACGTTACCGCGGGAATACCACTACCGGTGAAGGATATATCCTCTATCACGCTCTTAGCTTGAGGGCCTGCTTTGGGCTTAGAAGGGCTACTTGCTTTTGATGGGGCTTTGGGAGACGAGGGGTTACTGTTGTCAGACTGGGACACCACCTGCCTATCTTCGGGAGCTACCAAAGGGCACTCAGGTCTAAAATGGCTCTCCTGTCCACACGCTAAACAACGCTTCTGCTTACGAGCTTGGGCGCGATCGTGTTTGAATCTACAGGAGTCCCCGAACTTACATCCCTTACCCTGATTAAAGGCATGGCATGGGTTCATTTCATCCCCTGACTTACCCTTCCCCTTACCCTTAGCTTTACCCCCCTTTCCCTCTTCCAAGGCTTTAACCCCTGCAGGACCAATCTCTTCTCCAGATTTGGGGACTACTTCCAGGGCCACCTTATGCCTAAAAGCATTTACCCTGAAACCCAATGCATGGTGCTGAGCCAGCAAGGCTGTTGTGGCTTTGTCTATTCCCGCCAAAAGGAGAGATGGGTCCGGCATGGATGCTCCTAACTCCCTTACACGATAGAAGTGTTGCTGCCATTTCCTAAGCATAGCAACCGCAGATTTGGTAGTAGTAACGCTTTCGGGAACAGTAAGCTGGCTTAACAGCATTGAACGCTCACTGGATCCCCCTGGCTGATACACACACTGAATGCGGAATAACAAAGCTGCTGTGGAAAGCCACCTATTGGACACTGCCTCATCCCTAAGATTCTGGGGTATAGCAGCCAAAATGAGACTCACCGCCCTGGATTCAACCCTCTGATACTTAACCTCGTCATCGAATGCCGCGATTACCCCGCTAGGATCTAGACTAAGTCTATCAAGTGGATCCGCAATCAGCCACCTTTGATAATGCTTGGACGCTGCTTGCTCCACGGACTGCCACCAAACTACAGCTGAAGGACTTAGCCCTGCAACTATCTGACGGAGTTGCGCTAGCCAGTTTCCGCACATCACCGCTGAGGAACTAATGTCCACTGCCGCTAGTTTCGGTAACTCCGAGATGTACTTTGCTGGTTCTTCGGGCCTTTCCGGGGTTGAGGTATTACCTACCACAGGCGGAGGATTCACAGCAGGTACAGGACTACTTCCTATTGCGACAGGAATCTCAGGGTAAACCAATGCAGGCTGATTCATGAGGGCCATCTGGGGCTCGGGCTCTTGGGTGGAAGGCGTTAGGTAGTAGCTATCTGATGGGGGAGGTCCAGGGGGCGGTTTAATCACAGTTCCTCCAGAAAAAAACAGGGTAACCCTGTTCGTTAACAGTCCACACCCCACTACCCCTAGGAGTTTGAAATCCCAAGTCCCCTTCCTCAACACAAGCCTGTACCCGTGCAACCGGCATCCTACATAAGGTGGGCTTGCTATGGGAAGCGGGGGTGTTGGAGGCAATTCCCGAGGAAATACGCCCATTGTCCCTTGAACCCCACTACGCAACCCGCTATCAAACCCAATAGACCCTGAAGACCGTGCTTCCAACGTGGGCTCCTGAAGAGGTCGAGGAAACAACCCTTCCATCCTTCCAAGTGAACCCATCCCTTACCATAGAAGCCTCTCTAGTACCCTTACCCTGGCCTAGGAGACCCCCTGCGAGACGGACTGTACAGCTACCCTACCGGCTACTGATATCATATCCGCTCCCACACTGCGGTGCATCAAGGATACAGGTGAACTCATGCGAGCATCTGCATCCGGATCTGGATGAGTTGTTTGTGTTCTTCCGCTATACCAGCTGGATTGAGTTTCCATCTGATCCACCCGCATTCGAAGTACATGATTCTCCTGAATCACTTGCATCAACAATGCTTCCAATCCACTACCCGACGAAGGAAGTGCCGGAACAAGCTCCCGAACATCATCCGGAAGAGGTCTAGTCACCAGTTCTGTATTCAGAGGCTGAACCTCAGCTACTCGCAAAAGATCCAGGCCCCAAAGAAACTGGAGTAACAGCTGGTTGCTGCATGTCCTCCGGACTTCGCGTAGCTCCCGCTGCACTGACCCTTTCTTCCTCCAACACTGTTCTAACCTCCGGAGGCTGCAATGGAGACACCGCATTTGCAATGTGTCCAGGTTCGGATACTCGCGTACTCATGGCTTGTGGTGGGGGGGCCGCTCTAGGCTCTTGTGTCAAAGGCCGTGCACCTTCAGAAGAACTCTCCAGTCTAGCCAGTCTCACAACTTCACCAGTGAAGTCTTCCTGAAAATAAGGCGGCTCTTGTCCACCAAACACCCGATCCCCAAGATTTGTCTCATCCACATCAGCACCCACCCTTTGGGCATCCTGATCCAATGCGAGAGGGCGGCTCCTCAAGAGCTCTACTTCCGCATGAACCTTATCTGAATTGAAGGGGCTTGCCATCATCGTGGCCACACCTCCCCGCTCCATCGTATTCGGGCTCGCTGTTAACACACCCGCCTTACCTTGCTCCATAGCCCCTGGCGAAGCTTCACCAGGTCTAACTCCCGCATCTGCTACCATCGATTCTTGCATGTTCTGCAAGGATTGACCCAAGGCTGTTTGATATGCTGCATCTGCAGCGAAACTCTTTTCCCCTGCGTGATTCAAGCTTCCTGATGCACTATCACGGTTCCTCATCATAGGATCCATGGCTCACAGCACTAGGCAGCTAGAATTAGATGTCCAGGAAGCCTTTAACTCCTTTATAAGGATACGGTCTCTTAGCTCAGCATGTAGTACCCCTACAGAGTCATTACGGCTGATAACCTACGTGGTTACCAAAATGCACACAGATAGAACTTCCTTGAGTTAGACACACAAGGTCCCTCTAAGAAGTAAACTTAAGCTAACCTATCCCAGGGGGGCCTACACTAGAACCCTAACCTAAGAAAGCCAGCCTTTTCCTTGAAGAAAAACAGCCTTCGACGTTCGCTCTCTGAGTGTCTGTCCTTACGCAGTGGCCATACTAATCTTCCCTGTAGCGTTCTCCACGCAAAAACAACTAAAAAGCGCCCCCGCCGCCTTCGGCGGCGTGGGCGCAAGTAAGTTTTCTGCAGAGCTAACGGTGAATAGGGCCACATGGAAAACTGTTAAATGTATTTGTTTTGTGCGTTTGAATTATGGACAAAACAAAGTTAGTGTGGCGCCGCGCCGATTTTTTTGATTTTCAAGTGGAAATCCATAGAGTCAGACTGCTAATACATCCATTAGACCAATGTAAGACAAGCAGGGGGATGCCTGAGAATGCAAAAAAATCAACTTGTTTAAACCTCCTCGCTTTCCAGTGCATCCATCTGTATTTAGCTAGCCCTAATTTAAGGTTTAGCTAAACCCTAAATTAGGGTTTAGCTAAGCCCTAATTTAGCTAAACCCTAATTCAGGGTTTCGCTAAAACGTAATTTACATTTTAGCTAAACCGTAATTTAGTGAGTGAATTAAGCCCTGATTCAGGGTTTACCTCAACTATGGTTCAACCCTAATTTAGGATTCAGCTAAGCCATAATTCAAGAATTTAACTTAACTCTAGTTTGAGGCTTAGCTAAACCCTGACGTAGGATTTAATCAAACCCTAAATTAGGTTTTACCTAAGCCCTAAATTTAAGGTGCGGTTAAACCCTAACTTAGGGTTTAACTAAACCCTAATGTGGGGTTTATTTAAAGTTAAATTAGGATTTAGTTAAACCCTAACTTAGGATTTACTTAAACCCTAAATTAGGGTTTAGCTAAACCCTAAATTTACAGTATGGTACACCCTGGCGGCGTGTATTTGTGGGGATTAGCGTTTCAGCCTCTTCCTATAGATACCATAGGGCCGACGCTTGTGGCGTTCCTGCAAGAGCATATAACTCAGGGATGTTATAGTTCTGTGTAGTGCTTTTGCAGATACGATGCTTATTTTTATGAAAGAGCTTAGTATCCTTAGCATTCATGTTAATCTACCAAGCATCTGCTAGATTACAGGAAGAATAGGAAAGAAAGGCCCGGGGAAGGCTCTAAGGAGGCCTCA
>CAJNIZ010009210.1:0-13671 GCA_905231905.1 Symbiodinium pilosum
ACTTGTATGGGGAGGCCTCAAGTAACCTCATGATGCATAGTAGGAAAAACCAAACAGCCGTGGAGCTCGTGCTTGAATTCTGAGCAGTTGGCATGAGGATCCCGCCTACTCCTTTCCGGAGCTAATGGGAAGAGGTAGGCGTGATCCTCAAATTTAAGCTTGGGCCTGGGAGCCCAAGCTTAAATTTGAGGATCACGCCTACCTGTTTCCATTAGCTCATGTTGGTGCCGCTTTGGATGCAATATAAAGAGGTGGGGGTTTCCATATCTGGGGGGCCTCACGTATACAGCCCCATGCACGATTGGCCTCATTTTTGGCAACCCCCCCTTGTCTTGATTCTTTTTTTTGTGAGGTTCGGTTTTGTGCCTTTCACGCCTCCCAGGGTCCGGCTTTAGAGTCGGTTTGGTGGCTTCTGGTTCGGGATCGGTTGTGAGGCTCCCGGGGTGCCCCGTACAGCCCCGACGCCCCTTCGAGAAGCATAGCCTCCAGTTGTGAGCGGTGACTTGTTGGACCAAGTTGGACACATCAGCAATAATCCTTCAAAAGTACATAGCAAGTCACTTTTCTCAACCGCCTGCCGAGATCTTTTCGAACTTGTCACTTTAGCCCTCAACCGCCGACCTCATGAACTCTTAGCCATGCTGGCGGCTCAGGTCGAATCCTTGCAAGCGGGCCAAGCTCATCGGAGTGCGCGAGGAGCCGTGATGACACTCTGCGCTTCTCGAAGAAGTCCTGGTTTGTCCGCGCTCCCATGCAATCTTCACAGAACCACAGCATCTTCTCATCATCCTGGCTGCCTGGCACTGCCTAAACGGCTTCAGAAATGTCCAGGCATGGGCCAAAAAACGTCCTCGTTTGCCCAGCGTTTCTCCTCCGGACGGCCGCCAATGACAGCAAATCAGGTGCTGCACTTGCAGAATGAACAATCTGAGTTTACTGTAGGTTCCTCAGGCGAAGCACTTTCACTCTGGATGGTTATCACATGGCCTCATCAGACGCGAGGCAGCAAGCCTGCTCCCACCCGGCATCTGAATAGCAGTTGCGACGGTTCTGCATGCAAGAAAAATTGAATGCTGTCTTCTGCAATGCAGCAGGCGCCATCAAAGGCTTTTTTGCGACCAGCAAGCGAGCAGTTGTTTCACAAGCGTGCCCTCTAATTACTGGGCTTAGAAACCCCCACCTCCTACTAGACCACAGCTAGGACGAGGTCTCGCAAGGCTAATTTGAACAACAACCGCTGAAACAAAGCATTTGCAAGTTGTAGCGTCAGCTTGTCAACAGGTCAGCACCATGATCGTGTACATCGTATGACATTGCCCGATTCTTGCAAGCCTTTACCAGAGCAAAGACTTGGGGGGTGGGCTTCAAAACGAAAGCATGAAACATGGCAACTGAAGATGACAATCGGGCATCTACACTTTGCTATATGTCTCCAACGCGTACAACGCTTAACCCAAGGATGGCGCAGTTTCAGCGTATGTGTCACGGGTGCCACAGGCCCGACCAGAAGAAGTGGACCAGCCACACAAGTCTCACAACATGCTGAGGTCATCCAGACTTGCAGTACTAACAGACCGAAAATGTTACCAAGCTTATTGATGATAATGATAGTAAGAACAATTCAAAGAGAGCTTCGAATTCGGGCCAGTCTCGAGCACATGCGCCGCCGCATTTTGCAGAGACCTTCTGCTTGAGCCAACTGCTTCGCCATCATGGAATGCGCCTGGAGCTGCATGGATTGGATTTGCAGGGTGGAGTTTCCCAAAATGATCACAATGAACTTCTCGGTTGAGCAAAGTCCAGAAAGCTTTGGCTAATCTGGGTGTACATGGCCATCCTCCTCAAAACGTGGGACGTCGCCACATGGCGGGGTGACAGCAATGTTGTCCATTTTTGGGTTTTCTCTTGACAACCTCCATATGACCTCCAAAGGAACCGCAAGTTAGGAGGCTGAGGACCTTCATCCTGTTGTCATTATTTGGATTTGCGCAGCTGTTTCATTATGGCACTTATTCTCTCTAGCTTGCTATTATTGTGGACCCACTTATAAACCCCTAGGCCCCAAGCCCTGCACGGACCTTGAGCATTCCTGGAGCCCTAAACCTTGGATATTGCCCCCGTCTTGTAAGACTTTGCCAGCGTGTTTTTGCATTGCTCAATTTGAAGTGTCCTGTTTTGAGCCGAGGCCCACCTGGAGGAGCCACCCGTCTGCGTAGCTCTGAAGCTCGAACACTTCATCGAGAGTTTTGCCTGTCAGAGCTCTGACATGCAAAGCTTTCGCTGAATTGTTCGGACTTTCGCGGCTACACAGACGGATTGTTACGGCTTGCTGATTGAGAGCATACAAGGACTCTGTACATGTTTGGTGTATTAGTTCTTTTTTTGAATGCATTCACAGTCACTTCGAGACTTCCAGCATGGTGGCAGAACAGCAGTTGGGCTGTCATGTACGCTCGCATGTAGTGTGCAACACGTGGGCCAAGGTTGGGGTCACAAATTTCATTGCAATGACCATGTTGCCAGTATTCAGAAGGTTGTTTGGAGTCATTACATCACATTTGCGAGCTTTTGCGTCTGGCTTACAAGAGGAGAACTTGCCATTCTTGCCAGTTTGGACTGCACAACCCTTCATCCCTTAAAGGATGGTCTCTTTCTTTGTAGTGTCTGTACGCCGATAGTACGGGTATTCCAAGCCCTACGCCTCAATTGAAGAGGACCCCGATTGTAGACCCTGCACTTGCCCTCGGAGACCCTCAGAGGTGGCTACTGGTATTGTCTCTGGAGGAAGTCCTGCATCGGGCTTATGTGCTTCGGTTCAGCTTCTTTTGCAGGATCCCATATGCCCCCAATTACGCGTTGGAAAAAGACGCGCGCGAGTTCTTGTGCCGGGGCTGGAAAGCAGCAGCAATGGGGCTCAGGCTTCAGTCAGGATTTACTGGGTCTGTCCTGGTTTTTGTGTTTCTCCCTACCCGCAATAAATCACCAAAGATCATGCTCGGCAGGGTTCTAGCGAAGGCGAAGATTTGTTTGGTTTGACGTTGATGATGTTGGGTTTGGGGGCTTGGGAGGTGAGAGTTTCCGAAATGCTTGATGTCGACTGCGGCAGTTGCTGCAATTGCTCCGTTGCTACCAGCCTACCACCCCCGCTCTTGTTGAGGGGGAGGGGGAACAAACGCACGCATTCACCACGTTGTCCAGGTATGTCCAGATTCCGAACTGGAGGTTTCTGCCATTTCCAATTCCCAAATCCTCCCTAGTTTGAGGGATCCTCCCAAACAAGAACCCAGAGCATGCGAGCTAGGTTCCCCTGAACGTAAGTTGTGGAAGCCTTTGGTCCCCGAAATGCAGCTCAAGAGCCCCGGCACCCTATCGTTGAAGGCCCCAAGCTCTAAGCCATATAAACCTGCAGCCGCAGGAGTTCTTCAGTTCTCAGCGAGTGGGCTATGTCGGGAGCTTCAGGTGTGGGCTTGGGCATGGGCGATGAGCGCCCTCGTTTGCCCAGCATTTCTTCTCCGGACAAATGCCACTGACAGCAAATCAGGTGCTGCAATTGCAGGATGAGCTCCGGTTTTTTAGTTGAAGCACTTTCGCTCTGGATGGTTATCACATGGCCTCATCAGACGGAAAGCAGAAAGCCTGCTCCCGCCCGGCGTCTGAACAGCAGTTGCGACGGTTCTGCATGCAAGAAAAATCGAATGCTGTCTTCTGCAACGCAGCAGGCGCCATCAAAGGCTTTTTTGCGGAAGTATTTGCAAAATGAAGCTTCAGCTTGTCAACACACGCGAGCACGGTGAGCCTGTACAGCGCAGGACACTTCCCGATTCTCGAGAGCCTTTACCAAAGCAAAGACTTGGGGGGGTGGACTTCAAAACGAAAGCATGAACCATGACAACTGAAGATGACCGTCAGGCAGCCAAACTTTACGATGCTTGCCTTACCCAAGGATGGTTGTGTTATGGGTGCGACAGGCACAACATCAGAAAGAATGGGACCAGCCACACAAATCTCATAACATGCTGAGGTCATCCAGACCTGTAGTACTAACAAATTGAAATGTTACGAAGCTTATTAGTCGTAATGATATTAAAATGTCGCAAAAACTTCGAATTCGGGCCAGTCTCGAGCACATGCGCCGCCGCATTTTGCAGAGACCTTCTGCCTGAGCCAACCGCTGCGCCATCACGGAATGCACCTGGAGCTGCATGGATTGGATTTGCAGGGTGGAGTTTCCCAAAATGGTCACATTGATGGCCTATTCGCTCCGGGAAATCCTGAACTTTGGGAATTTGCTTCTACATTTTTGCCACTGCCAGGCTGACCATGCAGCAGGCTAGGAAACTAGGCAGGCAAACTCCAGACTAAGATGGCCAAATGAAAGCCCATGCTCAGCAGAAATTTATGCCCGCAGCTGCCTCGAAACTCTTTTCTTGTTATGTAGTACTGGGGCCCTGGGACCTAGAACGGCTTGGCTGAGCCAAGGTCAGAAAGCATTTCAAATCCTGCACCTTGCTAGTCTGGGTGTCACCAAAACCAGGGTGCTCCCGTATTTCGGCCAAAACCTTTTCATCCTGATTGTGGGAACCCTGGCATTTCCCCATG
Source organism: Symbiodinium pilosum (assembly GCA_905231905.1). NCBI lineage: Eukaryota > Dinophyceae > Suessiales > Symbiodiniaceae > Symbiodinium > Symbiodinium pilosum. The sequence goes on from CAJNIZ010009210.1 coordinate 4,600, forward strand.
CCAAGGCCTCACCGAGGATCCTACGCAACTTGGCGGCACAGATCGTCTAAAGTTGAGCGTTGTAACTGAGCGTCATGCTGGTGCTCTTATTCACCGCGACGTATATCTGCTTGTCGTGTGCTGCTTCTATACTGTGCCGGTATGTACCGGTTAGACGTGCTGCCCGAGGGATGTGCGCGACATGATGGAGCTGATAGGCTACCTGGCCGCGCTCTCAGGTTTCCGTGCTTTGCAGGGTTTTTTGGGGGACCCCTGCATTGGTAGCCTTGCAACATGGGGCGGGGCGCTAAGGCAGTTTCCGTAGGAATCCCTCAGTGTCAGTCAAGTGTAGCCGAGGCTGTGAGACGTTGCATGCGCTCATGTTCGATGGCCGGCCTGCGAAATGGAAAGCCTGAGCAAACTCCTATGAGCCATGGACAGAAAGCTCGCAGCGAATACAATTGAGATGAGGCCGGCATGCTTTGCGGCGTCTTCATTTGCAGCTGTGCCGCTTGTCTTGTTGGAGTGCTTGTTTTGCAGCTGACTTCCGGTAAACCGGGGTGGTGGTACATCAGCAGACCTTGATGTGGTACATGGAGATGTGAGTGCGAGGGTTTGGTCATAGAGCGTGGCGAGGGTGATACGATGGGGACGCTATGAGCGGCGTCCAAGACGGCACAGTCACACGGATCCCGAGGTCTTGTCCGGCTGCCTGTTTTACTGCTACTTGGCTTGAGCTGAGGCACGTATGATTTGCAAAGCTGAAGGTACATATGTGGTTTGAATCTTCTAACAACAAGTGTGAGCATGCACTCTTGTATTCTAGCCGATGAGCCTTTCCTAATCCCATTTTCTTGTCCCTGCTGTTTACTTGGCTGCCTGAGTGTTGATGAGGACGACTCAAAACTTAGTGCTGCCAGAACCCCCTTCAAATGACCCTCCAATGAGGCCGATGGAAGATGCGAAGGCCAGATGTAGGGGCGCGGGGCTCAGCCAGCAGTGCTTGTGAAGCAAGAGGGTAGGGCATTTTTGATTTTCCTCCCTGGAAATACCCCCCCTAAACAACAAACATAGTAGAATTATATATTAGGACCATTAGGTGGTTTTCTATCAGGTGATGGGGATTCATGGGTGCAGTTGCAGGCTTCATGGTCTGCCACGACTGCATTCAAGTCCTCCGCGACATAGGTTCTTAAAGTGTCTTAAAACCACGTGTGGGTTGTTTGTCGTTGTGTGTGAAATTCTGCCGCCCACGGCTACTGCAGCTACGAAAGACTCATGACACAGCGGTATCCGCCATTCAGAGGCTACGGGGTGTCCTCGCGATTGTGTTTAGGAATGCCCGCAATTTCAGCTGCTAAAAGTCAGGAATGCCCGCACTGGATGAGAGTCCCTTGAAACCTTGCTCTTCAGGGCGTGCTGTTCGGATTTGCTTTTCATGTTCTTGCGTGGGATTGGGCAGGGCTCCATGGGCATTATCAAGAGGTCTTCCGATTGACCATTTTCCAGGTCAATGTTCACCCGATACGGTCCTCAAAATCCCAACATGTCGAGTAGCCTCTCATTTCTCGGCCTTTGCCAGGCCATTACCATGAGGACTGCGGAAGGGATGAAGCAGGACTTAGGGCCCGAGTGAACAGTCCGTTGGAAGAGCTCAAGCTTTATTTCTTTTGTTTCAGTACAGGCATCCCCATGAGGCCTTATATCGTTTGCAGAGAGCATCATGGGAACTCGCTGCAATTTTGGAGCTCAACGTAGGGTGCTGCTGTCAGTTCAACACACAGGTAGAAGGATGCCGTCATGCAGCAACGGGTGTTGAGAACAGATAGATCCCCACGCGCTAGTAATGAAATCCCGTCCCCCAATGGTAGATATTCCCCACGTTTGTAAAGGTGAACTTCATCTTGGGAATATGCCGTATTATGGGTCTTGGGTTCATTACTTGAGAAGGGGAGATGATGATGGCTGCTGCTAATTGCATACCGGAGTCTGCGACCCCGTTGTCCGCCCCAGCTTCCCTGCATCGCGAGGACGTGAAGTTCCAAATTTGGCAGAAAAAGCCAGGCTGGCAGCATGCCAATTATGGGGTCCTTCAGGGGGCTGTGGGCTAAGCGTAGGAGCTGTGGGCACCAGGAGCTGTCATTTGCACTTGTGATCTCCAGCTTCAGCTGCAACTCAGCATTGCAGCGCTTGGGCCTTCTTCTGCCAATGTGTTACTGGAGCAGCTATGCAACCAACAGCACGTAAAGCTTCATCTTCAAGGTCTAGAGTCTAGGGTTCAGGTCGAGGGTTCGGGCTTCAGAATTCAGGGTCTAGGCCTTTGGGTTCTGGAGGCTGAAAGATGGTCGCATGACTTGGAAACAAAGCTTCATGCTGGGCTACCTGTTAAGCACTTTTTCCTGCATGGAAGTCCAGGCTTCAAACCATTTGGAAACCTCATGATTTGGAAGCCGCAAAGTGCAAGGACGCCCCAACTGCTCTCGGTTCAGTAGTATCAGCCAGCATTGGATGCGCTTTCACTATCTTTCACTAATCCGGTCTGAACTTTTGCACGCACGAGATTGCACCCAATCACACGGGATCGCACGAGATTGCACGCAAGAGGTGTTTATGTAGCACGAAAACACACGAGATCATGCGAGATTGCATGAGATTGCACGATGCAGACCAGATTCGTCCAGACCACCTTAGGGGATTTCTGATAGCAGCATCGACACGTAGTGGTTCTTCCTCCACAAGCCATGCCGCCAAAATCGGCAGCACCCAAGAAAAGGGCGGCCGCGCCGGCGAAGGCGTGGGCTTTGGGTTTATTTGGGGGGCGGAGGTTGGAGATCATGGCCCCTTGTTTGGTGCCCTAGCAGCTGAATATTAGGGGCTGTATGATACGTGGGACCAGATAAAGGGGTCATGATTTTGGGAACTTATCGCCATATAGTTATAGGATTCCGGGACATGAAGCAGGGGTCATTCTGGCTTTGGCGAGTGTATATGATGGTTTAAAACATGCATATGAGAGAGCGTCTTTGTGGACGTATGATTTGTGGAGGCCACTGAGACAAATCCGACCTGATACACAGACTCTGTTGCGGGCTTTGCGACCTGTGCAGGACAACTTCTACAAGCTCCGAAACTCCGCTCGGCAGACTGCCATCAATCTGGCAAATACTGTCGATGTGAAGGCTGCTCCGGTTGCAGTTTGGGGGTTTGGATGTGTAGAGTTTGAATTTAAGACCCAGTATGTGCGATCCTGCTGTTGGACTGGAAGCTTAGGGTTGAGGGCATTCACTTGGGAATGTGGCTCAGTTTACCATGAGCAGAGGTTTAGTTGCCAGGTATCTGAGGCTCAGGTTTTGCCGCAGCTTGTAATAGGCTTGTCAAAGACGGCTACCTTTGAACGAGACCACATGCAAGGGTTCTATCACTCCGTGATGGACGCCAAGTCCTCATAGAGCCAAAGCTAGGATCTAGACCCTAACAAGATTAAGAAAGGGGCCCCAACAACCCTATCATTGAGAACCCCCACGCTCGCAGCCCTATAAACCTTCAGCCTGCGAACCGAAGCTCTAGAACTTACCCCCCCCTCCCACCCTAATATATAACCATATTACCCCAATATCATTCTAATACAACCCCAACATTACCCCAACATTGCCCTAATATAACCCAAATATAGTCAACCCACAGGAAAAGACAAAGGATGGCGAGAGCTTCTTGTTCGCTGCTGCCGGCCTTACGGCGAATGTTCATTCAAGCGGGGGTGGGGGGGGGGAAATCTTAAAACAGGGGGCCATTAGGCATCCTACTGGGTTGCTGTCAAGGAACTGAAGAAGTTAAGTTGCTATGTTGGGAAACCCTATTCTTTACTACATGTATATATACACATACACACACCCATTAGGGTAAGTTAATTCAAGTTCCTTAACAGCAACCCAGCCTAGGGATATACAGGAGGGCTTGCGGGATCCTGATCAAAGATTAGGGTGTAGGGTTTGTAGAGGTTCCCAAATCTGCGGTGCGATTTGGCAACATCAACCAACGTGCGATCCAGCCACACTACCGTTTGGTAAGGGGCTCGCAGCGATTACCGTTTGGGGAGTAGGGTTAGTAAGACACCCCAAGGCCCCGACTTGCAAGGGCAGAGGCCCCTTCGGTTCGAGAAGTAAATCGAAGCCTGGAGAACGAATCGTTTTGGCTGCTGGGTCCACCGTCAGGTTGAGCTGAGCCGTTCAAAGAACCTTTCACTTCGTGTCTGCAAGCAATGTCCAAATTAGCCCTTCATTCTCAATTGAGCCACCTCAAACTCAGCCGGACTCGCTCACAGTTGTCGAGTTCTGAGATGTTCTGGCACATACAGGTCTCGGCAAGTAGAGGTCTTCACAGCATCTCCACCCTGAAGCCTGAAATCCTGAAACCCAACCCTGAGACCCCGCGCCCCCGTGACCAGCACGCAAAAACTAGTTGAGGATTGCCTTTGCATTTTGGCTTTAGGGGTTTGGGGCTTGAGTACCTCCAGCCCCGCTGGGCATAGTCAATCGATCTGACACAAATCCAATCAGCCCTTGCAAGGCCCAACATAGACCCTGAGCCCTAATTAAAGCCTAAACCCAATACCAAGACAAGGCCGGGCTTCCCGCCTTATTGTATCGTCTTGTTCTCCCGATCCCCGACGAATCCTAAGGTGGACAGCCCTCAGCCTGAATCCTCATCGTAGGTATGGAGCCCTAAAGCGGATTCCACACATGAATTGAGCTTCTGAACCCCAAACAATCCCGAGCCAGCAAAGCCGGAACTCCCAAACCCTTCGGCGTCATAACCCCTGGAACCTCCAAGCTTCAAAGCGCCCGAGCTCCTCATCCCAGGCCGCGCACCCAGCAAGTCTGACCCGCTTGCGGTAGACATCTGCAAGATACTGCGGGCGCGTGGCTTGTCGACATCCGCCAGGAACTGCAGGACGGGGCACATTACCCGGTTGGAGGTTGTAGGTTTCAGGGCTAAGGGCACAGGGTTTAACGGGGCTCTATGTAGGCAATCATCCCAACTTGGCTTACTTTATTTGACCTTCGTCCCAAATGGCCAGCAGGAGCCCTGGCAAGGTTTCGGGACCTCAGGTTTGGAACCTAACGGCTTGATTTATGACCATTTGGACCGGTTTCCGTAGAAGGGTAGCTTATTTCAAGTGGCTCAGTGGCAACCTAGTGTTGGGCTTTAATGATCAAAGGCATTCAGGGTTCGGAGCCGTTCATGCCAGAATTGAGGTGCTTCGGGCTGCAGTGGGGGGGGAGGCACAGTTTTCCGAAGTAGGTAAACCCCGGTGTGGATCCCAAGATCTTATCATCCTGGCTATAGGGACGCGAAAGAGGGAACCAGTTTTCATGTCCAGGGTCAAACGAAGACCAATGGCACACAATCAGGTTCATGTCCAAGAGACCAGTCGCGCTGCTTGTGAAGGTAGTTGGACCCGCTAGATCCCTGAGCGAGTTTATCGTTTGGGGTGGTGCAGTCACCAGGCTCCTCGCACGCCACGTATGCCCTCAAAGGCACCAAACTGCCATAAGCTGAGTAGTTTTTGATGCCTAGAAGCACATGAAGGGGTACTTGGACCACTGGAGCTTAAACCTTAAATCTAGTCTGTCCCTATAACGTATATAACCCCTATATCCCCTTTGAAATGGCCCCTTAGGGTCCTTGGACCCTTCGAACTTGTGGGAAGCCTTTGCCTCAGGAGCGAGACTGCGCTCTTTGAGGCAGTTTGCGCTGAGATCCTTCACCGCTTTGTCTTCAAGTAGGGTTTTAAGGGTTCAGGGTTTCATAAAGTTCAGAGCGTTTAGAGGGTCTACAGGCTTTCGATACCTGGACCCACCGGTATGTAGAACAATTGTCTTGTTGATTTTTGTTTTGTGGGTTTTGGGACGTAATTCTACCTGCTTTTGGGCGTGCAGGTATGGTTTAGGTAAGCTGGAGTGGGCAGGGTTTTCCCTGGGATCTCATGATGGACTGCAGGGGCCTTTGCTTGGCGCTTGTTTGCCAAGGCTTGGAGCTCAGGAGGAGCAGCCAAGATTTGCCAAGAGCCCATGTGCCCAAACAACGAGCTTTTTTTTGGTCCCCAAAATGCTATATTCTGAATGGGCTTCTTGGGGTGCTTGAAGTGGAATTTCTGGGTTGCAGCATTGATGGGTCCAATGCTGTAACCTCCACTTTTTCTAAATGGAAGAATCCGCAGATTGCCAACAAATGGCCTTGTAGCCCCTGAAAAGAGTGCCGCTCAATGTACACCAGAATCTACATCCGAATCGTGCGTGGGCCACACAGAAGCCCATTCGATGTAGACACCCTAGACCCCCAAAGTCCCAAACAGTGAGTCTAACCTTCAAGCCCCTAAACCTTAAAAGCTTTGGCAACCATTCCATGGACGCTGAGGAATGTGAAGACCCCAAACCCCGTACCCCAAGCCCGGTACAAGCCCAAGAAACCCAATGTAATCTTCAACGCTACCTAGAATCTCCAAAATGATACCTTGGGGACTCCTCATTCGCGTCATCGCATCGCCACACAACCACACCAAACCCCCAAACAACTACCCAAAGCTCTAAACCCGGGTGATCCTAGGAACTTGGACACCGCAAAATGGTTCCTGGAGAACGGCTGTGATCCAAATAGCGTGATGCTTGCATGCAAAAGGATGCTTTTTTCCCAGTGTAGGGGGCATGCAACTCGCAGTATGGTATGCAGGGCTGTTTGTGCGTTGCAGGTTCCACGTCCTATACCACCCCCAAACCAACTGGACATGTCACCACGCTCCTTTGGGACCGACACTTAGTTTTTGTCGCACATGTTTTCTCTAGATCCAGGCTCACCCAGTGGGATGGGGTTCAGGGATATGTGAGCTGTCAATGTATCGAGAGGCTGCCAGGATCCCCAAATCTAGTCAATGGAATCTCCTTTGGCCCCATTCTCTTGGTGCGTGACTACTCGGACTCCAGCCGGGACGCTGCATCGCGAGGAACGCCAGGTAGAGCTTGGCCTCGTTTTTGCTCTCTGTACTGATCGTGACGACTTTGGGGGTCACAAACTGCACCTTTTTGTGCGCATGAAACCAAGATTCCTCCAACGGTTCCGGTTCCTCCACCGCTTTGTGGGATTGCTTGTAGGGTGCAGTATGCTCAACTGCTTTCTATTTTTTGTAGGCATTTGTGCATCGCCTGCAACAGTGAAAACTCAGTGATCCTGGTGAAGTCTTCCTGCCCATAAGCGCCCAAAAGTGATGCAGGGTGGAAGCAACATCAAACCTCGAAAGCGCCTCACGAGTGAGACGCCCAGGAACACCGACGGCGAGACTCCCCTGTGCGGCTTGCTTAGCCAATAGCAAAGCCTTGTTTGTTGAGCTTCCATATAGCCGATACTATATACCTTTTGTAGAACGCCTTTTGAAACGTGGTTGCACGTGTTTGCTGTTGATTTGGGGGAGAATGAAGGCATAGCCTTCTACGAGTCCCAGATGGAGATGGTGTTCTTGCTCCTAAGCCGCTGAGCCGCAATTTTCTGTCACATGTGAGTTTGGGGTTGGGGGCCAAATTAGGGCACATAGGGAACGTGCATCTTTTGGAAGAGGAACGTATGTAAGAAGACTATTTGGGTGATGCACGCTTCTTACAAACACTATGCGTGTTTTGAAGCTGTTGCAGTGTGCCTCTTGCTAAGGTCACCGCCATTCCAGCCTGTCCTGCAACTTTAATGTTGACAATTCCTGCTTCTAGCAACGTGTTTGAGCACTTGCTTCGCTACTTCGATTCGGGAAGATTCCAGAATTGGGATCACCATTCTTGCTACTAGTATTATTATGAATCGTAAGCAAGTAGAGCCCCCAAACATGGTTCCCTCTACTACTACCGGGTAATTTCTGGGACCCTCAAGGGGTCTACGCCTTGGGGGAGGGTCCAAAGGGCTTCGAGCAGCACAGTTGACAAGAGAAGATCTAAAGAACTTTATCATGGGGATCCTCCCATTTCGGGTGGGCTCTGTTTTTTGGCCCTCCCAAAGCCCTCAGCCAGAAGCCCCTTGAAGCAGCTTGGTTCTGGAGGTACCCGTTCAATGTTTTGAGTTCTACGTGCCTTATTCCAGTAAGGTTTGATTTCTATGCACTTGAGTGCTTGCAATTCCTTACAACTTGCAGCAGCCCAGTCCTCATTAGTTTCTTCAAGTATAACACATATATATATATATACACATGTATGTATATATATATATGCAAGCCTTAATGTAAATTTGGCCGCAGGGGCTTTCAAGTCGAAGCTTGCATGTCTACTGCCTCTCACCCCACACCCAGCGTCGCTCTTGTGCCTTAGGCCCACCCGGAGCCACCTCTTTACATTAACAGGGGGTCCCAAATACAGACACCACGATATTACAATCCCCAACATAGGTACACGCAAAGGGCGTGGGGGCAACTTCTGGAACTCCAAGAAGTTGAAAGCTTGAAGCTCTTTGTATAGGTAGTCATTACTGGAAAGCTTTGTTAATGTTTTACTCAGACCCTGCTGGGAGGTTTCGGTGCGAGCCTGACCTACGAGGCCTGGGCTCATGATCCTCCATCATCCGATTTAAAGACACTGAGCCATGATGGTCGTCATAAGTACATGGAGACAAACAGTTGCTCTAGAGGGATGGAGTGGTCGTGAGAACTAGAAAAATTATGTCAACAGAGGACTTGTGGATTTTCAGTGGTCGTTTTCGTCGAGGTTTGCAGGGGAAGTCCTGAAATATGGTCACGCTTACCCTCTCTCCTGTGTGTGTGTGGGTCTCACAAATGGAGGAACTACATAAGCCGTTTGTAAGCTCATATGGTATGGGGATGAGAGAAGATATTTTTTGATTAGCCAGGACTATCTAAAGATGTGCAGATACACAGATGGATCATCATGGCTATGCGGCCTGTGCAGTGTTTCTGAGCTTTTTAGAGGGTCTCAGAAGCAGACATAAGCTTCATGGTGGAATATTAGAAACGTATCCACATCTAGTACAAGCCAGAAGGATCGTGCCGCAAACTAGCCCATCCCTGTAACTGTTGGCATGTTTTGAATCTTGTGCACAGAGTCA